>CAAKMY010081630.1:0-12554 GCA_901111285.1 Corrigiola litoralis | reverse complement strand
TTAGGAGAATTAGATAAGGATGATGTTGCGTTGCTTAAACGGATAAGGAAGTTCTCCATGCCTCAGGATATTGTTACTCGTGTTGCTACATATAGGAGTGGGAGCCCAAATAGTATCTCGGCTCCCCTCTAATTTCTTGTAAATGTTTCCATGTTGATTTTAGTAATAATAATCCTAATAATAATAAAAAAAAAAACAAATAGAAATCTATACTATTATCTGATAAACTTAAGAACTCCTATATTTTGGCCACCTGGCCCATATTAATTAGCCCATTTAATAGCACACCCAACCAAACCGTCCAAAACACAACCTCACTTCTTTGCAATTCATAAAACGCCTCAAAAGAAGTCCAACAGTTTTGGACCACCCAACTGATTGCCCCAAATGCAAAAAGACGCGGGTGGTTAATAGTCTTCCTCTGTAAGAAGCTTGGCTTCCCTCCGTTCTCTGTAACAACTCTCTCATTAATTGACAAGTATTTAGATCAATGAAGTTTAGAGGGCAAAATCTATAGTATATAAACACTGGCAAATGTGGCCACTTTCCACAGTCTGTTAGATTACCTTTAAGGTTGGTGACCTCTTTGGTCTTGATTTTGTTGTGTAGATTATATTGTGGTTATGTTTAATGTGGATTTTTAACACGTTATTAGTTATTATTTTAACATAGTCTTTCGTTTGGTGAGCTAATTTGTTTACCCTGTTGTTTTGTTTTGTGTATTTGCAAATGTCCAATAGGAGGTGAAAGTGGTGAAAGAGCTTCTTCGACTTTTCGTTTCGCAATATTGCAGGTATTCATTCGACTTTGCCTTTCGCACAATTGGAGGTATCCAATTTCAAAATTTGCAGCCTGAGCAGTGAGCACCACTGTAAGGAATAACTGAAAGTGGTTTTGGTCCTAATAATTTTTTGTTTGATTTGCCATTATTCTTGATATGTCATTCTATCTGTTCATTGTCCTTTATTTGGGATGTTGTGATTATAAGTGGATTGTTAATGAGGTCATGAATGAAAGTTTGGTGTTGAACAAAAGCTTTACCGTTTTCGAGTTAGTATGTCATTATTTGTGATGCGTTGGTGACTTAATTTTATTATATCTTGGTTAGGATATACATATCATTGTTGATTGTATGTGGTGTTGTAGTAAAAACAGAGGCTTGATAATTGATTTGGTTTAGTGGGTATTAGGAAGGAACGAGGATAGTTTGATATTTTAGGGGTGGGGAAAGTTTGATGGTATAGGCCTGGAGGTGGAGATATGATATGTGAATTGCAATAGAGAATAAAAGGAGATAAATTGCAACCAATTGAAAAGTATAATAACTAATGTCTGACTTTGCCAGAATTATCGTTGGGCTTTCCAATATTTCCATGTTCCTCTTAATAAAGTAGTATGGAGAACTGATACTATAATGAAAATTGGTTTAGAACAAAATTCCTACTGTTTCTTATCTCTTATTAGGGTCAATAGGCGTAGAATATTTCGAAATATTCATATTATTTAGTAGGGCTGCATTTTGTTTAGTTTTAGGCTTCGGGAGTGCCTATTTAATCTTTGTGCTTCGAGGAGGACAATGACTCAATAGATGCAACCTCACTTTTGGGATCTCATTATCACCACCTGGAATATTTTGCCTTTTGCAACATTACACGTATTCATTTTCTAAATTTGAAGAAACAACGTTCTCATTGAATATTTTTTAATTTCCTTTTGGGCGCTTCTATCAAAAAAAAAATCCTTTTGGGCGCTATATTTGGTTGACGGCTTTTGTTTGGATTCACGTCTGCCGTGACCGAGGTTGCGTCAACATTCTTCTGGTGGGCATTGAGCTGGTCTGAGTAGTATTAATGTGATTAACTGCCCTGCAGTGGTGGTTCCTCCTTCCCTTGATTCCGTCCCTGCAAACGTAGGTGTTTGTTCAGCTCAGTGTAATTTTGTGTAAGTTAGCTCAAGTACTTTTTGGATTTGTCAAGTAGAATAATCAAACAAGAGTAGGTTTAATCTTACAAGTTTTCTAGGGAATGTTTTATTGTGATTTACCATTAAAACTACACAGCGATAAAAAAAAACTTAGGTGGAGAGACAATTAAATCTTTAGAATTCATTTTTTATGGGTCTTATATAATCTGAATACTTGAATATAATGGCGAAAACTTATTCTTAGGTGTACTACGAATGATCACATTTTTGCATGTGAAGTAAGTAATTGCTATAGTTTCCAAGTAAGTAAGCAATTCAGACATAGAATAAATCGCTTAAATTCTTGAATGCATCAAGTGATATGAGTATATGGTTAGGTAGAGTACTTGATAAGAGAATTACTTTGTTCCGATGCTATGTGAGCCAAAAACCTAAGCATACTACACTTAGGTTTATTAGGGTATGTGTATTTTATTCTTGGTTAATAGTCTAAAAAATGGATCTTGATTGAATGTGTTTTTGGATCTCAGGTTTGTGCTATTCAGTTGCAAGTTTGAGCCGACGAGGAATGGAGTTAATTCTACAATTTGCATGTAAAGGATTTCTGAAAGGTCGGACTAAGTCTGTTCTGTAATTTGCAGCATTGTGAGGTATTCTTCTACTCTTGGTTTTTTTTTTTTTTTTTTTGTTTTTTTTTTTACGGTGAGCATCAACGATGGCTTGAGCAACTACTTCATATCCATATATATGCTTGATTCCTAAATATACATAAGGTACACTGACACATGATAAGAGGACTCTTTCAAACTTATATATGCCACTGTAAAAATTAATAATGGTACTGTACACACAAATGCACCAAGGACTTTTTCAAACTAATTATGCCACTAAAATATACATAAGGTACAAAATAAAATGATGATTACTTTCTAGCAAGTGTCAGACCAATAGTGCATGCTCCACAAAACAAATCCAGAACAATCTCTGAGCCATCTCTTCTGAGACCAGCAACATCTCCATAAATTTATAGAGAACCTCTGTATGTACAGAAAAGAAGTTACAACATCTTAGGCTATGAACATTGTTGATATTTCCAGTGATATATAACCATAAAGTTAGTACATTCCAATATTGCAATAATATCGATTAAGAACATGTTGGGTATTTGTCTGAAGAATGAGTTAGCTGAAATCTGAAATGTCAGTCTTCTTGAAACTTCTGTGATTGTAGATTTACCATACAAAACATGTTCCACCTCCGCAACTGAAGTGCTCCCTACTGAGGCATTTATGTTGTTTACAATGCTGACCTATTGATCACCACAATAAAACTCAAGTATCACTATCATATAAGACGGTACTTGCTGCTGATGACGCATACCGAAGCCTAATTCGTAAAGGCATATACCATTATTACATTCACTAGCCAGACTAATGGGTCAAATATGGAAAAGGTTCATTATGCTATGAAGCTTCACATGTCATTTCTCGAGAGACTAACCTTAGATTTATAAAATTTATCATGAAAATTACTAACCATAGATACCGATGTACACCTGAAACATCATTGAATTAAAGGGGTGATGATTCACAGTTATGGGGAAAAAAAAGAAAGAAGAAGATCCTGAATAAAAATAGACACATAGAACCTAAGGTAAAGCTTACTACATAAATAAAATTCCCACATAATCTGTTTTCCAACATAGATCCTGCAATTTCAAATCAATTAGGCATTAGGTGAAAGCCTGAAACTATCAAGAGATCAATATACTGACACCTTAGCCACCAAGTAAATTCGATGAAGGTGTATGTGAAAGAGTAGAGACTGAAGAATCAAACAAAGAAAAAGAAGCTACTCCAAAGAATCAAACAAACCACACAAAAGAGACTGAAGAATTATAAACAACACTATTCACAAAAAACGATTGAGAAATGAGCTGCAACCGCTTCTAAAACTCCAATTAAATACATGTATATTAGAGACAACACGATTCAGAAGCCGAACAATGTGTAAGATACGCAAAATTTGACCTGTAAAATAGAGAAGTATATGTTGTGGAATCTGCACGAAGCTAGATTCGATAGTGTGAAGATCCAACTTAGTTGAAGTCTCCTCCAACTACATTGGCTTCATAGAAGTATCCTCCAGCAGAGTATGCTACACCATATCCCTAAGTAATTAAAACAGAACAATTCAATATCATCTACTGAAGTAGTGAACTTTTATGGAGATATTATAATTTTTTATATGTATGCAAATCGATTGAGGCTGCAACACTGTGAGGCACCAACTCTATGCTTAGAGTATTACGATTAACAAGTGTTCAAGTAAAGTAGTCAGCTAGATACAAATTCATGAATAAAGAAATATGTTCAGAAAGTACCTTAACCAAATGATATGATCTATACAAGACGCCGTTTGTGGATAGATTACCTATTACTTGGTGTGGTTGATCCCCCGATTGAGATAAACTGTTTGGACTTGCTACACCTTTACTTTGGTATACTATAATATTTCAGATTGTCCTCTTGATGATACGGTTTGTTTGAAGCTTAAATCTGTTTGGACTCAAGAGTCTGAAACTATTTGAAATTGTTCAGAATCCATGCGAACGTATTGCCTACTCTTTGCTCGACAATTTGAGGAATTAAGATTGTTTCTTTGGTGCAGTTCGTGATCATTAGCAAGTAGTCCTCTATCTTTTTGTGCTATTGGGTTTAGGTACTAACTCTAAATAATCATAGTGCTTTTTTTCTGAAAGGATCAGAATAAAAGAAGAATCGGAAAAAACGTATTAGTTCTTTTTTCGCTTTTGAAATATCTGATACTATGTGCACTGTTGGACTCGGACCTGTTCTTAGGTATTTTAAGTTTCTTTAGTGAGGTAAACATCGTAAGGCAAACACATCAAAATAGAATTATACAAATATTCGGAGTACGACATACAAGTCGAGAACTTCTTCACTATTAGAAAATGGGAACTAAATAGATGGACACTTTATAAGCTAAAACAACCCCCCCCCCCCCAAAAAAAAAAACAATTAAAAAAATAGCATTTGTTGCTAGGACAATGGTACCTCCTGCAAAATTACCCAGACCCAGACTATTGGGCTGAATAAGGACAACAAGGGGAATCCATAGCATTCACAGGTTGTAAAATAGAAAAAAGCCCCAAATGAGATATCATGTTGGGCGTCAAAAGTTCTTACTATAACATTAATTTGGCATATAACTATAGGAATTCGACGTATCACACATTACTTAACATTTTTACTAATTAAAAGTTGGCCTTCAGCACTTCATGTTTAACATAGTTGAATATATATATGTATTTATTTGGTATGTCAATGAAGCAATATGGTAACCCTCTAGATTCTTTGCCACACATGTCCTGAACACATTGTAATGAGTATCATGAGTGATTGTTATCGAACTACTGTAACCAAAATACTGATGTCTTCGCCACTGACACTTTTAACTAATTTTACAAGGTTAAAGTATGGAGAAATCGAAGAATGTATTGGCATTTCATTTACAGATAGAACTACTCCCAGCCTTCCCTATATTTTGCACACTATAGTACTACTGTGCTTGATTGTAGTTGTATTATATAGCGCCCTTTATTGAAAAGACAGATGGACTAATGTCGTCTGGTTTGCGGCTTAATTGTTACTATAAGGTAATGAAATCATATTCTACTAGGTTACTAAGTTAGCTCCTTGATTAGGCATTGATTTAGCTAATCATCAGATACATATATTGTGTTTCACAGGATATTCAGAACGCTGCCAATGTCAGGATTGCAGATAAAATTAACATACAAAAGGCAGCTTCCCTCGAAGAATTCTCACAATTCCCCAGACAATATAATCTCGCAAATGATTCATACAAAGCTTTATGGAATTATGACATTACCTGGAAAATAAAATTGCATGGGACATGAGGCTTTGCAAGATGCTAATGAGTTTGTTAATGAGATAAAGTCGTTTTCGGAGACTCAGGTTCCAACGGGTTAGCATATAAAACTGGAAGACCATTAAAGAAAGAGACGGAGCAATCATGCAACGAGATACTGCCATTCAGGAGAGGAAGGAGCCTAGTACGGAGCGTCATAATGCTCTGAAAACTCACCAGTTCCGCCATAATTCTATTAATGGTATTAACGCTTGCCCACCGGGGTGCCAAATTTCACATGCTCTGAAGGCTTAAATAGAATGATGTTCTCCAAGTCGCCAAAATGGATAGGAATGCAGGATAAGCCACTGACTGCGACGAAGTTTGATTGGAAGGGTCCAGATCTTAGACGGAATTGTTAAGTGTATATTTTACCTATATTTGATATATACTTACTCCCCATTTTATATGACATTTAGGCTCTTTTGGGTGTTATTTATATGATTTATCTTCCTAGAACGATTTACTGCGACTTTGTTTAATAATTGCAGGAAGACGAATATCCGGTGCAAAAATGATAAATTGTGAGAAAAGAAGGAAAAACGAATGAACAAACAACCCAACAAGTTGTCCTTCATCTTGGAGCCCAGCGCAATCCAAGAATTTGCTGCAGCCCATTCCAATATGCAGCCCAATTTCAACTGCAGCCCAAAGACAAGATAAGAAGAGTCCCATATGCTTTGCTGAGGAAGCTTGAACCACGTATTTGTAGCCACTTTGCCGCACGAAGCCAAATGCCCACTCAATTTAAAGTTGTGCGCTAACTATACTTTTAGTTCAGCAACTTGCATGTTGATGGATTAATATTTAATTAAGTTGCATTGTACGGCTACGATTAGTTATAGTTAGAGCTTTTAGTTAAGGGGATCATTTTCCCACGTACGTTAGAGCTACTGAACAGCCATTATATGGCTTGAAAGAGTGTTATTTAGACTTCGGACACGTACGATCACTTTGTACAAGGCCATTCTCATGGCTTTGATACAGGTGGATTAATATGAAGAACAATCAATCGAGCCTGTATGATTAGCCTGTGGAGTTGCAGGGAATGAAGAACACAACTCCAGCTTTAGCTAATGATTGGTATTGTAATCGAGAGAAAAGAGAGAAATTGTGAGAGTAGGAGTTATTGTTATTACTTCAATGAATGAGTTCTTACAAGTGTATCTGACTATTTATTACAACAACTGTCATAACAGAATTCAGTTACAACTAACTTCTGAGTCATACAACTAACTAACTCGCTGAGCTGTACAACTGACTAACTAATTCTGTTGACATGGCACTGTCTTAACCAATACACTGTATCAAAACTTCCCCGCTTAACATCTTTGTCCTCAAAGATGAAAGTGAGGGTACTGCAAAACAAAATCATGAGCAAACATCCAGGTAGCATCCTCAAGTGGAATGTCATGCCATTTAACCAACAATTCAGTTGCTGTCATATTTTTGCGCTTAACCATCCTACGCTGCAGAATCTCCTCTGGTTTCTTTGGGGTAGAAGTGTCATAAAAAGAACTAGGAATAGGAGCTGCTACTTGAGTCAAATCATGGCACTTCTTCAGCTGGCTAACATGGAAAACATTGTGTATTCTCGATGTAGCAGTAAATCAAGTTTGTAAGCTACCTTCCCAACAACATCAAAATTCTGTAAGGGCCATAGTATTTAGGAGACAACTTCTGATTAGATCTGCTTACCAAAGAAGTCTGCCTGTAAGGCTGCAACTTCAAGTAAACCCAATCAGAAACCACAAACACTTTGTCAGACCTGTGTTTGTTAGCCTGCTGTTGCATTCTATTATGAGCCCTCTGAAGTTGAAACTGTAATTCCTTAATCATAGACTCCCTCTGAAGCAAACTTCTATCTATTGCTTCATTCTTTGATTCACCAGGCAAGTATGGCAAATGCAGAGGAGGAACTTGGCCATATAAAATCTCATCAGGAGTGGACTGTGCAGCTGAATGAAAACTTGTAATATACCACCATTCTGGTAAAGGCAACCACTTGCACCAAGATGAGGGATGATTGTTGCACATACATCTCAAATAAGTCTCCAAACATCTGTTGACTACTTCAGTTTGGCCATCTGTTTGGGGGTGATATGCTGTAGATCTCAACAGCTCAACACCTTGTAATCTGAATAGCTCAGTCCAAAAATCATTTAAGAAAATAGTGTCTTTGTCACTGACTATGGAATCAGGTAAGCCATGTAATTTGAAAACATTGTCCAAATACATCTGAGCTACATCCAGTGCAGTATAAGGATGAGATAAAGCCATGAAATGAGCTGCTTTGCTCAGTCTATCAACCACCACAAAGATATCCTCTTTGCCATTGGACTTAGGCAACCCCTCAACAAAATCCATAGAGATTGCAGACCAAACCTTGGCAGGGATAGGCAAAGGTTGTAAAAGGCCAGGATAGCTTGAGTGATCATACTTACACCTCTGACACACATCACAAGCTCTAATACTAACCTCCATCCCACAATAAACTTCATAATTGTTTTTGACACATTCACCAATGCAATTTTTATATGCTAAACATCTTTAGTTCTATATTGGTAAAAATTATGAAATTTTAATATTCTTAATCTACTCATTAAGACGAATCAAACAAAATCCCATATGATTATATTTCATCTTATATTTAATAAAAAGTTATGAAATCTATCTTTGCTCATGAATAGTGTCCAAAAAAAAGGTATGAAGTTTATTGTGGGATGGAGGTTAGTATAACTTTGTACATCCTTGAACATGCATGTCCAATAAAACAGAGATTTCAACCTCTGAAGAGTAGCATCTCGACCTGAATGGCCCCCAACAGCAGAGCTATGAGCCCATAACAGCAGTGTCTTCTTAAGTTGCATATCAGCTCCTACAACCAATTTCTTTTTCCTCCTGAGTTCATCATGAAGCAAAGTATATTAAGGATGAGAAGCTGGATTAAGGTGCAAGTCAGCCAAAAGTTTCTGAATTGCAGCATCTACTGTCCAAGAGTCCTTGATTTGCTGTAACAAATCAGTAGTAATTTGACTCAAACAAATCTGAAGTAAAGAAGATTCAGTCAAATCAGGCTGCCTAGATAATGCATCTGCTACTTTGTTCTCATGTCCTTTCTTATACCCAAATGTCAAAATCATATCCCATGATCTTTGCCATCCAATCTTGCTGGCAAGGAGTTGAAATTCTTTGCTCTAAAAGATATTTCAAACTCTTTTGATCAGTTTTAATCACAAAGTGTTTGTTCAAAAGATAAGGACTCCACTTCTGAATAGCCATCACCACAGCCAACATTTCCCTCTCATATGCTGACTTAGCTTGATTCCTTGGACCCAATGCTTTACTGAAGAATGCAACAGGATGGTTGTCTTGCATTAACACAGCCCTAATACCATAGCCTGAAGCATCTGTCTCTATAACAAAGAGTTTGCTGAAATCTGGCAATGCTAAGACTAGAGCAGTACATAATAAAAACTTCAGCTGATCAAATGCAGTAGTTGCAGACTCTGACCAGGAAAATTTATCTTTCTTCAACAAGTCTGTGAGTGGCTTAGCTATCTGACCATAACCTCGAATAAACCTCCTGTAATATCCTGACAATCCCATAAACCCCCTTAATTGCTTCAAAGTAGTTGGAATTAGCCAATTCTGAACCAAATGCACTTTATTTAAATCTGTTGATACTCCAGCTGCTGAAATAAAGTGTCCCAAATACTCCACTTTGCTGACACCAAAAGCACACTTGCTTTTCTTTAAGAACAAGGTTTGATCTTGGAGAATTCTGAATACAGCTTCCAAATGTGTAACATGTTCATCTATAGACTTGCTATAGATCAAAATGTCATCAAAAAACACAAGCACAAATTTCCTAAGGATAGGTTTAAAAATATGATTCATTAAACCCTGAAAAGATGATGGTGCATTAGTTAAACCAAAAGGCATAACTAAGAACTCATAATGGCCCTCATGAGTCTTAAAATCTGTCTTATACACATCCTCTTGACTCATTCTCAACTGATGATATCCAGCTCGTAAGTCAAGTTTAGAAAATACAGTGGCTCCACCTAATTCATCCAACAAATCATCAAGCAAAGGAATAGGAAATTTGTCTTTAATTGTCTGATTATTTAGCTCCCTGTAATCCACACACATCCTCCAAGAACCATCTTTTTTTCCAACCAAAACAACAGGAGATGCATAAGGGCTACAACTATTCTGAATAGTGCTAGCATCTAGCATTTCCTTAACCAATTTTTCTATCACTCCCTTCTGCATAGAAGGATACCTATAGGGCCTTTTAGTAACAGGTTGAGCACCTATTTTCACAGGAATTCTATGATCAAACTGTCCTCTAAAGGGTGGCAACTCAACTGGTTATTCAAACAAGCTAGAATATGTACTGGTCAAGTGTTCAATCCTATCATCTTGCACTAGATTTTCTACTTGTGCAGATGATAAAAGAGAAGTATGATCAGAATTTACCATATCCAAGGTGTCACAATAGCCTGTTAAATGTAAAAGAGCCAGCTGACTGCTTCCATTTGCTAAGAACTTCTGCAACTTATGAGATGAGACAGTCTTGATATTGCCACTCTGATCAGATCCTCTAAGTACATGTTTCTTGCCCTTAACTTGAAATTCCATCCTGAGCTTCTGAAAATTCCAAATAATAGGACCCAATGTTGTAAGCCACTGAATTTCAAGAACCATGTCACAACACCCAAGAGGTTTTCAGTGCTTGCAGATTTTATGCACTACTATTTTATTTCCATCAGCCACAGAAACAGCCATAGGCTTCATCTCCTCCATTAAAAAACCAAGCTTCCTAGCTGTTGACTCATCAATAAAATTGTGAGTACTGCCACTGTCAATCAAGATTTGCATAGCTTTCTTGTCGAATGAGAAACTCCAGTCATGGCATTAATAGAAATGCAAGCCTCCTCCAATTCACTACCATCATTCAATCCATTCTCCTCAGAACCATCCTCCAAAGAACACTCATCCTCTGCACATTCAATGTAAAACAGCTGGGGTCTTTTGTGTTTTAGAGCATAATGTCCAGGAGTATAAGGATCTCCACAATACATGCATAAATTTTTCTGTTTTCTTTCTGTCATTTCTGCTGGAGTGGGTAATTTTTGTGGTTTTTCTTGGTTTTGTAGGGAATTGGTTCTAGGTTGGTTTTGTGAAAATCTTGAAGAAAAAGGTCTAGTGTTTGGTGTAGGAAGAAGGGAAGAGGATTTTTGGGTAGAAAAAGCTGAATAAGACTGTTTGGGTTTGTATTCTTTGGAACTTTCATGCAATTTTGCCAACCTTGCTGCATATTGAATTGGGTGGGATTGAACATTCTAACATGCATCTTAGTATCATGTGTCAATCCATTCACAAAACAACTCAACTTATGCTCATCAGAAAGTTTGAGTCTTGTCAAAATAACCTCAAATTGTTCCAGATAGTCAGAAACTTACCCCTCTTGTCTTAAGGACATCAATTCTGCCATAGGATCATCAAGAACTTGCCCAAATCGATCAAGAACCAGCTTCACATAATCCTCCCACAACATTATATCAGATTCACCCCTATCCTTCATCTGAGCATAATGCCATTGCAATGCTCTGCCCTCAAGATGCATCGAAGCCATAGAAACTCTGACATGATCTGCAGTTTTATCAATCGAGAAAAATTGCTCGCACTTATACAACCATTCTTTCACATTTTCACCATTGAATTCGGGAATATCGATTTTAGTGCATCGAGTGGAAAAAGATTCTGGACGAGAATTATGGGTAGGAATCATAGTTGCAGAGGGTGGATGTTGGATTATTTCAGTAAGTTTCAAGATCATCTGCTCTAATTTCTGGAATCGATCATCATGTGCAGCAAATTTCTGTTGCATTGCATCATCCAAATCTCGGATTGTTGGCGCCATTTTCAGAAGTGAAAATTTACCCAAATGCGAGAAGTAATTGCAGCGAAAAAATAGTATTTCGAGAAGTATTAAAAATAATACTCTCTGATACCAATGATACAGGTGGATTAATATGAAGAACAATCAATCGAGCCTGTATGATTAGCATGTGGAGTTGCAGGGAATGAAGAACACAACTCGAGCTTTAGCTAATGATTGGTATTGTAATCGAGAGAAAAGAGAGAAATTGTGAGAGTAGGAGTTATTGTTATTACTTCAATGAATGAGTTCTTACAAGTGTATCTGACTATTTATTACAACAACTGTCATAACAGAATTCAGTTACAACTAACTTCTGAGTCATACAACTAACTAACTCGCTGAGCTGTACAACTGACTAACTAATTTTGCTGACATGGCACTGTCTTAACCAATACACTGTATCAGGCTTGGTCACTGTGCATCTCCCACTTAATCCAACACTAAGTTTTCTTCTTTCTTCTTCTTATATTTAATTTAATTATGTTTGTTTATAGTATTATTAGTTCTTTTAGTTTAATTAGTGAGTAGTCTCTTAATCTAGGGGTAGTTGAACCCTACCATGATCATGATGTATGTTTAGAGGATTTCTCCCTATTCCCATGTTTACTTGTTAATTTCATTGTTCTAGTTATTACTTGGGCTTATCATCTACTCATTTAGAAATAGAGTTTAGATACTTTTGGTCGCGACGATTAGCGTAAGTTAGGGTCGTAATTGCGAAGGG
>CAAKMY010081619.1:0-17774 GCA_901111285.1 Corrigiola litoralis | reverse complement strand
ACAAGGAGCAGAGTCCAAAAGAGTTAAACAGTCAAAACTAGACTAAACCCGACTTCCAAGTTCCATCCTTGTCACTCAAAAAGAGTGTGGAATGCTCGAAGAACAACATGACAGGCGCATACAACACAGCAGCCCCAAGTCACCAGCGTCTCATACACTTCGCCAGAACAGCCCTCTTCAAAATCTTCCTGTTCCCTTACGCTACCCTTTGCGACTTGTACTGTGGCCATGTTCCTGATGTTGATAAATTCGACGATGCCCAAATTGGTCACTACATTGGAATTGGTATCTACCATATACAACCCATTTCTTTTTCCTCCTTGCTTATGGTTTTGACTATGTCTAAGAAGTTGGTTTTATGTGTTGGAAGATGTCGAGACTTCTGGAGTGAGCCAAGTTGAAGAGGCCTGGGAAAGTCAGCGCAAAGGCTACACGTTTCAGTTCCTTGAGCTTGATCCTTGCATTGTTAGTTACTTTATTTCTCTCAACTCTTGCTTTTAATTTGAGTTATCTTTTCTTTGTTGTTTGCTTTTTTTGGTGCATTGAGGTAGCTAATGCTGTGGGGAGGGGATACGAGGACTCGAACTTGGGACAATTCTTAGGCAGGCTGAACTCCCAACCATTGGGCCAACCTTGGTCCTCTCTTGTTAAGTACATAGTCAAGTTATAGGACCCTTAGTTTGAGAAGTGCAGTTCTTTTAATTTTAGTGTAAAAAAAAAATGCAGTTATAATTTGGGTTAAAATGGTCACATTTTGTGCACAGTGTCATGTTACGTTAAGCTAACCTTATCACGAAAGGTGTAGTTCGTCTAGTTCTAAATTAAAAATGAATAGTGTGATAGGATTCAAACCTGGGACAGGTTGAACTCTCAAGGGCCAACCTTGCCCCTCTCCGGTGTTGTTTGTGTCACTTTATTACGTATGAGCTGTATAATATGTTGGAGTTTTATACGAAGTATATAATTAGGGAGTCACTTAGTTTCATTTTATAGTCCACCTTTGATTGAGGAACAAGGTTGGCACAATGGTTGTGAGTTCAAACTACATGGGGCATGATGGTTGTACGAGAATCCTCATATCCCCTCCTCACAACATTAGCTACTCCAATGTAACAAAAAAGAGGTCCACATTTAAGTTGGTGTCCAAACCATGTCAATTTAGACCATCGCTTTTTTTTTTTTTTTTTTTTTTTTTTTTATGTCTACATATACTAGTAACAACCCTGCTTGGCCGGGAGCCTCTTTGTAGCCATTGGGGTAGCTTTTTTACTTTTAATTTTTATGTACTAGTAACAATGATAAGAAGATAATGTTATGAAAATAATATCGAAGATAAATCACACATGATTTTCACCAAATTGCGTTTCGCTATATAGTTAGCGAAACTAATAGTCAAAGTTAATATCATTTGACCATCAAAGTCAAATGTGGAGTAAAAAAGTGAAATGGATTAAGTATTATGTATGTACTTTGTATTTTGCGAATGTCAAGTAACTTCTTTCGGGAAATCTTGTGAGGGAAGCGGTTATACTCCTGTGTGGGGTGTGAAGCTTGTTGAGGTTGATTGGTCGTTGTGCCTTCTCACTTATTATGTGTGCCGGACAATATAGTTGGTATGAGAATATAACTATATAAGTATTGATGACCCTCATTTTCTAGGTTGAAATCAATTCCTGTGATACTGATTGATAATAGATTTCATCCATTTGATTTACTTGTTGTAATTGTAGCCTCTTGGGAGAATTAGGTATGTGAGACATGCGCATCATACGGCTTTATTTGTCCTACAAATTAGGATATGAGGATTTAACACCTTCATTGTGAAACTCACATGATACTCATTTTGGGTCTCAAAATCATATTATCATCTTGAAACATGTTTGTGGCTATATCGTCCAATAGTGAGCCTCTATGTTGACACCCAATTGTACCACATTTTAGCCCCCTTCCTCCCTTCCAAAAAATTAACTACTTCGAGTTTCGCCCCAACATACAGACCTTCTCTCGTCTTATTTTGAACACTAGTGGAGATGCTGTAAAAATGGAATTCTTGATTGGCGAGATATCCTACTTACACAACAGTCAAGAGACTACCTTGATATTGTAGATACTAGGTTGTAACAGATAAGCTTAAATTCCAAAACTTAGTGAGTGCTGTCAAGGAGATTCTTATTGCCTCTGGTATACCTTAATTTTCTTGTTTGATACAGTAATGGCTCACATGTTCATGAATTTTTATCAGCACCATGAAGTGATTGGTCATTTGAAGGCAACTTTTAAGGAGTGAACTTCACCTTTATTCACATGTACTCCTGGTTATTTGAGTAGTGAATTGATTTTTAGTGCAGCACTCTAGTATCCTAAGATGGTGGAATTTGAATGAGACTAGCTGACTCATTTGGGTTGTTGCGAGAAGTCATAAGTCTGCGAAGCTGAAATCGTTGCTCGAGAATTGCCAGTGCTCTCCCCCCGCCCCCCGCCCCCCCCCCCCTCGACGAAATTATAAATTAAAAGGGCAATTTTCGCTTTTCTAGACTAGTATAGGTACTCAATGGTCATCTTCAAATCGTCTTCGAGGTCCTTCAATCAGCTTACAGAACTCGAGAAAATGGTCTTTGCTTGACTGCATTTATCATCCATCAAATACCAAGAGCGATCCTCTAATGCCCTTGTTCCTTGTCCACATGATGGCTCTTTTTAGGGCCTATAGTTCTGCTTTAATATTATAAGTCAGCTGGTAGGCATGGCTGCCTCCTTCAATTAGCTCTCCATTACTTTGCACTGTGTGCTATCCAAGCTACACTTTCTATGTTATTTTCGTTACCAATGAAAGATCCATCTTGTGGATAATGATGTCTGCTTGTGCTGTATGATTCTGCACTTGTATTTCCCCTTCATAAATGAGGGACTACTTTTATTTATTGAGAATCTTGTTTGAGACTTTGAGTTAATCTTGTTTTATCATGCCTTGGGAGCTTGTCATATACTGTACAACTCCTTCCGTATTCAAAGTTATCCTTGTCTCTTTTGACGATGATAGGTTGCTCGATGTAACACTTATTCTTGAGGTCTTTGAAAGGCAGACTCGACTATGTCAATCCGATTTATCTTCCTGTTTTCTTGCCTGACCAAAGCAATAGTGTTTTTGGCAGTGGAGCAAGTGTATCAAACAACTGTGTCTTCACATTTGATACCAGCTTCTTGCCGGTAAGGCTAAACAATAAAAATCCACCTGACTTAGGAGTTGCCTTGACGACCAATTTTGACCTTGTACAGTTGTATATTTTAACAGAGACGTCGGGAATTTGGTTTTCTGATTAGATTTGTTTTGTTAAGAATATGCTCTCTGTGGAGCTTGGATATCCTTTAACCATGTGAACTTAAGTCGTACCCATGAAATATTCCTCCTTTTATTCAATTTGCATCCAGTTTGTACTAACTTTGGGTTTGTGTAAGAGCTTGAAACTGTTTGAAGACATGAAATATTTGTGCTCTTATGCTCACAAAATATATCCCCGTCGCCCTAGTGAAAGCATTAATCAACTAATTAATTACCTCTTCTCATGAAATGATACTGTTCTATAAGGTCCACACAAATATGCGTGATCAAGCTCCAATTTCTCGTAGGTCTCCAAGTTTGATCTTTTGGAAACAGTTGTCCAGTCACAGATCGGTCATCTTTGGTGAAGTAAATGAGAGAAAAGACCCCCCCCCCCCAAAATCATACTCTCTAAGGTCATTGAGTATTTACAAATTTGAGTGTCCGTCCGTACCTTCTAAGCCTGCATGCCATGGCCAAATGCATTTCATTTAAGTTCTCCAACCAACATTACCAATCTTTTATCTTCTCATGTTTAAATTTTCCAATAGTTGCTCTAAATAAGGAGTAGCCATATCGTTCAAAATTCGAATAAATGTAAATTACGATGTTAGTGGAGGCAATGAAGGTATTGAGCTGGAATGTGAATGGTTTTGGCGATCCTAAAGGAATTAAATGCAGGAGTTGATTGTCAATACATCCCCAGAAATAGTTCTGTTCCAAAAAAGCAATGTAACATGTCGATCTTTTTAGTCAAGATTGGGTCTTCCTGTCATCTTCTGAAGCTTCTGGAGGCATTCTCATTGATATGGGATACGAGGTTTGCTACAAAGTCGGAGACTCACTTTGGCTATTTAACTTTCAGGGCTTTGGACAATTGTTGGAAATGGCTATTGGTGCTTCACTTCTGTATACAGTCCTTGTGATTATGTTAAAAGAGGTGCATCTGGGATGAATCAGCTGCTTTGACAAGTATTTGTTGCTTCAGATGGCTTGTGGGAGGTGACCTTAATGTGATACGCGTACCTGATAAGCGACTTGATGCAACCAGATCAACAGCTGATATGCACAATTTCGATTCATTTAATCGTGAAGGTATGCCGATCCTTGCATGCACAACGGCAAGTCACTTCAGTTGGTTTGCGAATGGAAATAGGCATGCTTCTTCACGTATGAGTAGCTTCTGTTTACGAATGATTCTGAGGACATGTTTCATAAATCAGTTCAGGAAGTCCTGTCACATCCTTCTCCGGACCTTTTTTCCATTGCTACTTCATTCAGCTACGAATAAGTGCGGTCAAGGCCTTTGCTCTTTAAGATCATGTGGACCACTCATGTTGATTTAGCAAGAAGAAAGATGGATGGTGGAGGAAGTGCGAGGTGGAAGGGCGTTGTGGTGTCTGTTTCACGAGGGAACTGAAGTTTATCAAAGAAAAGTTGATAAGTATGGGATAAGGTGTTTGGTGATGTGGCGCCTAAGAAAAGAAGTCTGCTTAAAGAGCTTCTTGCTGTTGATCAAGATCTTAGTGGTGGAGAGCAGGATGACAATACAGTAATACACGAAGTAAAAGTTTGAGCTTGAAAATCGCTTAGAAGAAGTGCTGATGAGAGAGAAGCATAGTCAGAGGCAAAAGATGGAAGTGAGATGGCCCAGCGCAGATGCCAATACAAGATTATTCTGAAAGGTTGTTAATGGACAACAGAAGGAGAAGCTTCACCAAGGAGCTTATCATCATGCTATTGTCAATGAGGTGTCTCAACTCTCCTGCTTGCGAGGACATAACAAGATACCCTATGACTGAATGGCTTGATTGGGCACTGTTAGCCTTGATAGGCCTTATTGCTAAAATTTTGCAAGAACTAACGAGAAGAGTTTAATAGAAATATTTGTGTGACGATGAGATGAGTTGCTCTTGTATTCCATTGCTATTTATACAAGAGGATTCCTAGCTTAACTTCACTCTTAAACACGAAACTTGCACTAACTCTTAAAGAGCTCTGTATGTGCTTTGATGACAACTTAAGTAACTCAAACATAACTTACTTAAGTGATGCATAAAACTCCTAATGCATTTGATGCATTTATTCTAAAACTGCACCTTAATAATATCTAGGAGAAACTCCATAGTTTAACAGGCACCTATCACACAACATCTTAGGGTGTGGTTAGAAAGGCCTTTTGATAACAAAGGAGGGCTGTGATTAATTTTGATGGTGCGGATGACTTTAAATAGGCAATTTTCAAGATTGTTTGGATTTTACCAAGTCTGATCTTTTGGAGTCTTTCATGAGTTTCACACAACTGGTATTATCTGTAAGTGTATAAACTCCAACTTAATCATTCGTGTTCAGAAGAAAGATCGACCCATTTAGGTGACTGATTTTTGTTCCTTTCATATAAAGTATTGACTCAAGGCCGCTGTTATAGATTGGAATCTGTGTTGCATGAAGCAATCACACTTCCCTGAGCGCTTTTGTTGGGGATGGTCAGATCTTGGATGCTGCTTTGATCGGCTGATCGCTAATGAAGCGGTTGATAAGCAGAATGGTTTCAGGGGGCTGGTTCTCAATGTTTCCCCCCATATTATTTCTCACTTTTCAAAATTCCAGTTTATGTTGCTTACTATATTGAGAAGCTTCTGAGAAAGTTTCTCTAGTCAGGGAGTTAGGGACTACCGACGGTAATTGCAGTCATCTTGTCAATTAGGTTCTAGTTTGCAGACCAAGAGCATGAGGACTGGGTATTGGTAGATTGGTCATCAAAAACACATTTTTTTTTTTTTGTTGGGAAAGTGGCATTCGCATTTTTCCCCTTTGCGTTGTGGCATGGTATGATTGGGAGTTAGTGCAGTTTACATCGTAATGAGTGGGATGCTTAATCTGCTGAACATATTACATATGCTTGCCCGTGGACATTTATTTGTCGGGCTTCTTCCTTCTTTATCCCATTGGTGTCTTTTGAAAGTTGGTAATGGTTATTGACATAAGTTTGGGAAGACTTGTGGAAAGGCGATCTCCGCTTTGCTAATATATTCCTACCGATGTACTATCTTTAATGTTTCATGTTCCTCCAAACTCAGTTCTCTATTCTAGAGCGTTTAATGCACTCTCCATTTCAGTCGGTTACCTCAAAAGTGGGAGGTGGAGGAAGCCTCTTAATTGTTCCCTCTTCATTGATTTAGTTACTTTGACCATGTTAGTGACTTCCGCATATGGACTGTTGATTCTTCTGGAACATTTTTCCTGTAAGTCCTTTCTGCCGCACTTTAGTCAGCCTTCTCAGTATCCTTCACTCTCATCATCCAGAATGTGGAAATCCAAGGTGCCAATAAAGGTGCGGGCCTTTGTTTGGACATGGCTCTAGGACAACTTAACAATAATGATATGCTGCAAAGAAAAAGGCCTGCTCAGTACCTCTTGCCCGACATATGTGTTATTTGTCGCAAGAGTAGTGAGACGGGATTACAGTTGGCCTGCATTGTGACTTTGTATCTTCATGATGACACAGGTTGTTCGATATTCTTGGAGGATAACTTGTCCTCCTTTCTATTTTTTGTGAAATTGATTTCTTATATAAAAGGAGTAGCCATTTTTAATCATTTGAGCAAGATTTGGAACAGGGAGAGGAAATTTTATGATACTTCTCTCTTTCTTTGTTTCAACGGCAATGGCACTGTTACCCTTGGACTCCATAACTACTTCATTAACCTTTGAAACTGGAATTTTGATTGAGTTCTCCAGCTTGCCAATAATGCTTGTATTTGTTATGTGATTGCCATTATTGATTAATTGTCTCTCCTCGCTGCTTGAGGTTGATACTTGGCATGCATGAACCATCCTTTTGAGTTAAAGTAGCTATGATTTTTGCAATATGGGTAGTGAGGTCTCCCTTTGAAGTAGCAATGCTTTTAAGAAAATTTTTAATCTTCGTACAAGTTCTACAATGACGAAAGTTTGCCTTTGATTGTGCAATCAGTTTTTTAATCATTACCATTGGAGTCTCCAGCAGCTTTCTTTTGTAAATTGCTGCCTGTAGGGTATAATGCCTTAAGAGTCATGTTTTGATCTGAAAGCATCTTTCAGAGGTCCTTCTGACATTTTATTGTTGCGTTCATGTGCCAGAAAAAGACCCATTTATTTTCCATCCTGAGTTTTGTTATGTCTTTCATATCCGCTTTAGTAGTCTCAAATCAGATGTGTATTGAACCTCCTGGTCTAGGTTCTGAATACTTTTTGAATGGTCTTGCGTCAAAGATATTCTCCCCATTGATCTTAATTTAAATGACAACTTCCATTAAATCAGAATGTGTAATTCCTTGTATGTTCACATTCTTTTTTCTCCATATCTGCAAAGTCTTTCAATGGTTCTTTCCTTGTCATCTTCATAAAGCTGTTCCTGGAGTAGACTCCAATACCTTTGTTGATGACGAAGACTGCATGAGTTTGAATTTGATGTCCATGACAGCATTGAAAATATAAGACTAGGCTCTGCCATCTTTGAACTTATCTTCATTTAATTCTTTTGATTTAGCTTCTGTTGACGGAACTCTGTGTTATTATCATTCATGAGCATCCTCCACTATTTTCCTGGTGCATTGCTCTGAATAAGACCTTCATGTTCATGCTCCAGTGGTCGTAGCTTTCTCCGCCAAATATTGAAGATCTGGGTATATTTTATTGATGATGTTAGAGCCATGCTTCAACAATGCAGTCCTTTGGCCCTTAAGATACTTGGATCTCTACTATTACTTTTAGGAGATAGAGGAGTTTTGGTAGTGAGTGAATGTCTAGAGAGAGAATTTCTGTCCTTCTTGTTGATATTATGTTACCAGCCCTATATATAGTTGAGCTTGCAACTGCAGAGTCCCCAAGATGCATGTATGATACATATACTATTAAATGTATATACATTTCTGTTCCTATGACATGTATATCTTTACATGAACTTAATTAAATCATTGGAAATTTCACGACTGGATAATGAAGAGAAAGCTAATCTACTCATACGTTGCACTTTTATTATACATAAGCACCAATATGTATTCGTGTGTTACCCCTTTTTTCGTCTTCTTTTTCTTTTGACGCAAGGATAAAGGCAGCATTATTAGAAGTCTGGTTTCTGAACATACACTTTAAGAGACACATATCTAAATGTCTTGGTGTTGATGTTTCATCTTCCATGCTTACTGTAAATGCTTGTTCACAACATACTGATGTAGTATTTTTTCTCTTATGTGAATCTTGTCTTGCAAGAAATCCTGTACCAAAGGATTTTGTGTAAACTGTGTCAAATTTCCTCTCTGCAAGATTTGGTTGCGTAAATTATTTGGCTGGTTGCTCTAAAAACATGTGCTTAAAGGCGAGGATTTTGCTGACCCTTGATCACCTTATACAGGAAAATTTGGAACCTCATCTACTGGACCAGTGCAACACAGTTGATGTGGTTTGCTGCATGCAGCATTTGCAGGTTCATAAGCTAATTTTTAGTGTGATGTGGAGGTTAAGTTCATTTTAGTACATTAGTAAATTTGGCCTATGTCTGAACTCAGATGCTTGTTATTTGGCAGATCTGCTTTGAGTCCGAAGAGAGAGCAAGGATCCTTCTACGTAATGTGTCATCGTTACTCAAACCGGGAGGTTATTTTTTCGGTATAACTCCCGACTCCTCCACTATATGGTATGCACCCATGAGTGCTGAGGTCTTGGTCTTTTCTTTTTCAAGGACATCTTTTATTCTGATTCTTGTTCAGTGGTCTAATCTTTTCTGCATGTTAATCCCAAGTGTCAATGCTCCTCTTGACTTCGCTTTTGAGGATGGCTTTCCTGCTTACGTGGGTGCCCTTTTCGAGCTTATTGTGATAAAAGGGATGTCAAAAATCTTTCAGCTTTGAAGTTTTAACCAAACATTTACTGGTGTTCTTGTAGCTATACCTAAGGCATGATTTTAATACCTTCTAGTCCCGTATTTCCACTTAAAAGCAATGTTTGGAAAACCTCACCAGTCATCGAACTGGTGGTCTTATTAGTTTCGTGGTTCAATTGGTTGGACAGGCACAACCAGCCCCAAAAACTTTGTAAAAATATATCAAGACAAAAATAACTTGGAAGTCCACAAAAATAGGTGCAGATGAAGCCCGTTAATTACAATAAGCCAACAGTTAACATGGATGAAGTAAACGAAGATGGAGTCCACATTGGGAACTTCAATCATTTGATTTATCTAGATTCCAACATCCTTATCTTTTCTCTTTCCCAGTTTCCTATATATTCCTCAGTAACAGAGCTTTCTATTCTCGCATATTTCTCTATATATAGTTGGCACTTCTTCTCCTTCAATATCTTCATCTTATTCGCATTTTACCGAAGAAATTCGTGTTCCAGGCAAAGAAAGCTTAACTGGTCCAGTTTACCCGTTTTATGACCAATTGCGGCGGGTTTTGACGGATTTAGTATCCCCACTGTTTCTAACTGTGATTCGTACCGGCCATGGGTCCGGATGCGGGTTGGACTGGCCGGTCTTATTTGCATTTTAAAACATTGGTCATTAGATGCAGTAATTTTTATTTATTTTTTGTTTAATTTCATGCTTTTTTGTTATTTTCTGCAAATGATGCGGTCAACTGTTCTTTATTGTATTTTGGATATTTTGACTGCAGGGCTAAGTACCAGAAAAATGTTGAAGCATACCATAACAGAAGTAGTTCAATGAAACCCAACATCGTACCGAACTGCGTTCGGTCAGAGAGCTACATGATCACTTTTGAAGTAGAGGAAGAAAAGTAAGTGTAAACTATGGAAGTTTTGATTGCTTTGCTTATGTCTTATGTTCATTCTTAACAAGGTGAAAATCTTCTGTCTCATCAAACTTTGCTTATCATTGGATTTCACAGGTTTCCATTATTTGGAAAGAAGTATCAGCTTAAGTTTGCTAGTGATGGTTCTACAGAAACTCATTGCTTAGTTCATTTCCCAAGTTTTATCAGGTAGATTTTGCATGTTCTAAGTTAGTGTCCATATAATAGCATTTTTGCCATTAAAGGTAAATGACCCTAATTGAATTTTTCACAGCTTCCTGATAATGAATCTGCAAACTTAGACATCTGAATACTGCTCCCCCCGTCCCTGTAGGTTATAAACATTTTTCATTGGCAGTGTCCCTCTTGATTGTTATCATTTCCTTTTCTGGGCAAGTCTTACCATGAAACATGAGTACATGACCATACTCCCCTACTTTTTCAGGCCAACCCTCCCCTTGCCAAACCACAGCCACCCCTTACCCCATCCCAGCCACACCTGGACCCCATCATAGTCACCCCACGACATCCCCCCTCGGTCAGCCGTCTGTAACTCCATTCCCAGGCGCCCTAACCCACCCCGAGGCATGCCGGCCCCTTCCTAGCCAATTCGACCCACTCCTGGCCAACCTAACCCTTTCCCAGCCACCCCTGCCAAAGCCATACAACCATTCATACCCCCGCAGATCCCCAGCCACTCCCTCTCCTTAAACTCCCTCTCTCTCCTTCCGTCACTCCTTTCCTTTCATTGTGATACCTGATTCCCATCTGCCACATCAAAGTCACTTTTTCTTCTCTGATTGGCTGTGCTGTTGTGATTCTCTCTAACCGGCAGTGCTGGTGGGTGGGGGGAGGGGGGAGATGGTGCAGGTGCGTTGGTGGGGAGAGAGACCGTGCAGGTGGGTTGGGGGGAGGGAAACCATGCATGTGTGGGCTTAGGGGAGGAAGGGGGGGGGGGGCAACTCATTGTGGAGGGGATATTGAAGCGTGTTGAGGAATTAGGGACGGGCATATATTGGCTTTTGGCTCTTATTCTCCCTTTTCCTTGGTTATCGTGCCAAAAAGCAAATAATAATCTGTTGGGACGGAGGGAGCAATAATCCTGTGTAATACCTCAATTCTTCGGTTGGTTTAAAATGTGTTCTTGAATTGTGATATATTAGTTTCTAGTTGTGTCATCTCTGAGCTACTTCTCTGAGCTACTCGATGTGACAAATAACTAATATAATAAAATTTGAGTTTTGCTAAGCTATTTATTCATTTTCACTTGCAAAAGATAGTGATTGTGTTTGTCATTCTGGTTGCATGAGTAGTTTGTGTTCTTTGATTTCAGGTTGGCCAGAGAGGCTGGTCTTGAGTACGTAGAAATTCAGAATTTAACTGAATTTTATGATGATAACAGGTCTGTGAATTTGCTTTTGACTATAGGACATTGGTACATGTTTTTCTTTATACTTCTGTAGCTCTGAACCTAGGATACGTCTCCCAGATGGGGTCATGAGAGTGTTGACAAGTCATTTTCAGCTTCATTCAGTTGTAACTCTATAGGAGGAGAATGAATCATCCTGTCACATTGTTTGTTAACTTCATTTTCCCTTATGCTCTCTTACTCTTGAGGACAGAGCTCAATTTGCAAGCTTGATTTTGAAATTCGGTCCAAATCTTGTGGATCCTCGTGGACGACTTCTGCCTCGATCTTATGATGTGTTAGGTGATGTATTTTGTCTTTCCTCTTTCAGCTACTGACTTCTGTTGAGCTATTTTTGATACTCTTATTCATCAGGGGTTAACATCTTATGTTCCAGGTTTATACACCACATTTATATTCCAAAAGCCTGATCCAGAGATGGCGCCTCCCGTCACAACTCCTATTTTGCCCGATGGGCTTCATATATATGATGAGGTAAGTGTACCATAACCCTATTTGCAGTTAGTTGTTTATCAGCTGTGTCATTTAGCTATAATAAAACTGCATTAGCTCTTTCTTTGAAATTAGGCTATTTAGTTTTTTATTTGCACCTTTTATTGCCATCTGAAATGACATGTAAGGTCAGTACTACTCCCTCCCTTCCATTTGGTTTGTGATGTTTCTCTCTCATAACTGGGGAGGGAGGGATTAGAAAATTGAACGTCTTCGTTCTGTGTATCATCTTCGTTCCGTATATCTATTTTCACATGTAGAGAGACAATTATAGATAATAGTTTAAAATAATTGAACCTTTGTGAATAAAGACTGGAAAAATGCAGAATTTATAAGTCAAAACATGACTAATAATAGCACAAAAATAACGTTGTAAAACTGAATAACTCTTTGATCTAAGTGACAGTATTATTGGGAGTTGAAATAAAAAGGGAGGCAAGTCAAGGAGTTACTAACACAATCACGCTGAAATTGATTTCAACCCAGTCTGCTTTTTCCCTTATAGTGGCTTTTGTATTGGTCTTAGCCGGCCCTGACTCGGAATTCTCCATATCATAAATTTATCACATTATATACTCCCTAAATATCCGACTCAGTTAGAAAGAACTCAATTCATCAGTAGAAAATTTTGCTTTTCAAGTGTTCGGAACATTGAAATAAGTGAAGTCTCTAAAACCTCCTAAAGGCTCTCTGGCAAACAGTTTCTTAAGTTTGATGATAGAAATAGTTGCTCTATCATTATGTGATGGCTGTGATTCCCATTTGTAGTATATTTACTGCTTGACATATTTTGTTTAGATAAGCTTTCTTCTTCATTTATTATCTTATTAATTGGTTTCCTTTTCACTAGAGAGACTGGCAAGAGACTAGCTGGAGAGATGATGAGATGAACGGACCGACAGAGCAAGCTCCTGGTCTTGGCAAAATCGGTGATCAGAAAGGAATATTAGGTCCTGGTCCTGCAGATTTACGTTTTACAGAGGCCTTGTAGAACGAAAAGTTGACTTTAAAGCAAGGACCTGGAGCTCACTCTTACTGGTGGCTGTTAAACGTTGATCTGCATTCGGAATGCTCCTAGTACAGAGTGCTGCTTGTTGTAAATGTGACTTAAATATTGGTTATTTGATCACCATTCTGATACTTACATTGTAATTATGTGTAAATCTAGAATTATTTTTCCAATTGTTGCTAAAAATTGAAAGATAAATTATGATACTGTAACTTGATCTTATAAAGCGGTAAAACACTGCGTTCTTAGATGATACTTGTGTTTCGTGGTGTTTTCCTCCGAAGGGTAAATTTGTAATTTGACCGATAGGCAACTAGTTCTAACGAGTATACCAGCACAGAGAACACACGTAAACTTCCCCTTGGAGGGTGTTGGGGTTACCCTCCCTCCGACGGCCAAGTCAGTAATATGTATTGGATAGTGTGTATTAAGTAGAGCAATATGTGTTATGTCTGAATGTCTGAATCTGGGCTTCTGGACCTTGTCATTTCAGCTTCCTTCTTTGGTATTCATAAGGATTTATTCCTAATGGGATAGGCAACTTGCCCCTTAGGCTACGTTGTTGATGCCCCTACTTGTTGCCCTATCGATGTAGGGAACTCTAGGGGTACCCTTGCCATAGAGAATGATCTCTGCAAGTGGGGGGGGGGGGGGGGCGATCTTCTAGGTTACGTGCACACCACTAGGCGACTTCTGATTGGCTGACACGACTAGAATGGTATTTTCCATTTTTCGTGAATAGCCCCTTGAGTGGTGCTTGATTTTCCCTGGAAGACGAGCGCCACTCAATGTTGAGTCCCTAGTTGCATTCGAGAATTCACCTTGTGCCCCATAAGTGGTGTTTGTGTGATGTATGCCCGAACTGAGAGGGTGATATTCTGACTGTATAATTGACATGGGGGAGATATGCGAACCATGGGTTGCAGTAGGCGATGTCCCACGGGAAAATAAAGTCTTGGGGAAGGACTAAGAGCCACTTAGCGTTGTCCTGCTAAGGGGCGAGAGCCAAAGTGATTGGTGTACCATGCTTGGAGGGCTTATTGGATTCTTGTGCTATGCCCGGATGGCTTACTGGACTTTGTGCCATGTCTGGAGGGCTTACATGACATTTGTGTCATGCCCAGAGGGTTTACTGGACTTTTGTGCCATGCCCCGAGGACTTACAAGACTTGTGCATACTAGGCAGTTCCATGATCTCTTTCTGCTCAGAAAAATATTTCATAAGTATGAGGGATTCCATAACATAAATGAGAATCTCTTAGCACTGCTTTGCTAAGTGTGAGGACCAAATTTCGAACTTCCTTAAAATGTCGGTTTGGCCGTTAAGAGCGACGATTGAAGAAACTTTACTGCAACAATTTCTGTGGGGAGCGAGAGAATTTCCGTAGACGAACCGTAGAATGATGAAACGTCTTACTTACCGCATGCGATTCATCGAGATTTTCACCCTCTATAAAATAGAAATGATTTTCTCAATAAAATCATTATCATTGATATTTTCCATATCAAGACTTTTACTGCCTCTAAAACAACTTTGTAAGATCAAGTAGTGTGACTTGAGTTGAGTCGTGCGCCGTTTCTTT
The DNA here is from genome assembly GCA_901111285.1 of Corrigiola litoralis. Classification (NCBI taxonomy): domain Eukaryota; kingdom Viridiplantae; phylum Streptophyta; class Magnoliopsida; order Caryophyllales; family Caryophyllaceae; genus Corrigiola; species Corrigiola litoralis. Next base: position 3,148 of record CAAKMY010081619.1, on the reverse strand, counting down.
AAGTCAAGCCACCACTAAGTTTATCTTCGACACCCAAGGTATATCTCCACACTTGATATCTCTTCTTTGCTTTTCTTTTGTTTCTTCTCTGTACTTCCCTCGTTTGTAGAAGCGATTGAGGCCTTGTTATGAGTTGTTCATTGTTATGGGCCGAGCAAGGTGTTTTTTGAACGAGGGTGGATAGTTGAAGTAGGTTTTGTAGCTCTGATTCTCGTTCGTAATGTGTTTAGATATGTTTAGTTGTGAGTTTGATGTGATTTGAGGGTGTTTAGATGTATTTTAATGGAGGTTTTAGAGGCTGATCAGTTGTGTGAATAGTGGAGGGAGGGGCTCTCTCACAAGGCTGACGTATGGTTAAGAATTAAGGGATAACAATTGTAGACACCCCAAAATGTCACACAGTCTGGCCCGGTGATGATACTTAGACTAGGTAGTGTGCCACGACAAGCTGCGCTTCGAAGATGTAACTATGAAACGAGATCCCAAGTTATTCGCATTATTTCCTTATTTAGCCCACAAAATGTCATTTATAGCCAAAACTAAATAGGCCCAAAATATACTTAAACTGTATTTTCAGCTTATGTTTAACTGAGCTAGCACTACACAGGCCCAAAATCAATTAATCAGACTTGTATCGGATCATAAGGTACAAAGTCAAATTTAGTCAAACCAACACCAGAGCAGTCCCAGATGGACTGTTTCCTTGGGCCTCTGCGTCGCTAGGGGTGACGCAAGCCTTAGGCCTGGCTAGGCCCAGTTTCCAGCCTTATGTTCCTTTAATCGAAAATCAATATTTCTGCCAGAAATTACTAAAATACCCTTAATGATTCCGAAATAATGCTGACAAGTCTTTCAGCTCTCGAGAGTCCTAATGAGATACTTCTGACCAATAGGCACAATCCTGGTCAATCTCACTCTCTTGGAAACCTAATCCCTTCACAATATCCGTTAGCTACAACTTCCTAAACATTTCAGAACACTCTGAGCAGAACAAGATATTGAAAACTCTAATACTGACTAATCCGGACGAAATCCTAAATCGAAAAATATGTTTTTAGACGCAAAACAACATTTTGAACCGAAACACATATTTTCGAAGAGTCCTTAGGCTGCGCCACTGTCCATGAGGCAGAGTCCAGATGGGCAGCGCCACTAACAGTGAGGCAGCCTTGCACGTTTCTGGTGATGCAGTGTTGTTCCACCTCTACTTCCTTCTGCGCGTCCCTCAGCCTATAAATACTCCCCCCATAATCCGAAATTGGGGTCATCAATTATTATTCTTCGGAGACCACTCTCTCTCGCTACCTCTAAATTCCCGATCTCCTATGTCACTAGTAGACATTCTAAGGCTTTGACAATCATTGACATAGGAGCACCCTTACACTCCTTATCATAATTGGTCAACCTATGAACACCTAGGACCTCCATCCTAAACACATCAATCACATAACCACATCTAACACATACAAACGCGATAACGAAGGATCGAGCGAGATTGTTCACATCCACTTAGCAAGGCGAATCAAGGCGACCACCACTACTGTATGTCTTATGCTTAGCAGTACTGTTTATGTGCTTAGATATAGTTATTAACACTATTGCATGTTCAAAGTGACTATCTTTATGTGTAATAAAATCTGACTAGATCTTACTATTTAGGGTGCTTCCATAGTAATTATGTGACATATTTTTATGCATGATCGACATTAAATAACAACAATAAAAGCTAATAGTAAAGGCACAATGCAACCAGCTGGCGTGGTACACCTTACCGATGCCCTATCTGGATAATTTTACTCCCGAATCCGAATATATGGTACGCTTTACCGTAGGAGTCATCCATGAGATGCTCGGTTTGCGGTAGCACGCCCACATCGCAAATCTACATCTCATGTACACTCTTGGGTCGTAGGCTAGATCCGAAAGGCAACGATTTTTGAGACACCGCAAGCTCTCGGTGTCGACTCTCTATCAATGCACATAACAGGGTGTAAAAAAGACACCGCCTGCCTCTGCCCTCTACCAGGCTGTCTCACCACTAGTGGCGCAGGCTAGGTGGTTTTCTGACTTCTTTTTTCCTTGCGCTGGCAGATTCTGCCATTCGGACGTACTTGTCCTTCAATCGGGATTAAGCCACGCAAAGATTATGGGAACCTGAAATTCTAAAGGAACGGTCCGGAGGCCCCTAGCCTCGCCGTATCCCTCCGCTAAGTGGTGGTTCTCGAGCGTACTGTTTAAAAATCCCTTAATCCTAAGGACGGGTCTGTGCGCTCACAGTGGCGACTCTGCTGGGGACTTCCTTGTGATTTTACACCTTAAAATTAAAAAAGAGAGAAAGACTTGAACGTAGCAAAAATATGATTTTTTTATTTTTTTTTATGTCTTATTCATGCATCATTATTCACATGTTGATGCATTGCATAGTTAAACACTCGTTTTAGTACGAGATGGTTTTAAGTTACCCTAGTTAACTAAGCACCTCTCGAGATGGAACCGCTTACTCATTATCGTCCCTAGCCTAAGATTAGCATAGAGGAGAACTCCTCACCAATGATTTGGCCCGTCTTGCATCTTCGTGAAAAGCCTATGAGTACTCTTTTGCCTACAGTGCTTCCGCAAAGCATTACGAGCAATCCTACATCATTGTTGCCAAAACAACTAAACACCACAAACATAAGCCAAACTATAGTGGAATTTAGATCCAATGCTATAGGCAAACTCATACATATGCATTTATGTGCTTACTTGTCTTATATGTCTGTGTAATGTGACAAAACCAGACAATATGTAATGCAACATGAATAAATTTGACCAGAATTGACCCAAATTCGACCAAAAAAAAAAAAAAAAACTGCTATGAGAACAAGCAGAAACGACTGCGCGTCACCAGTTGTGACGCAAAGTCTCTTCTGCGTCACCAAAAATGGCGCACAATTTAATGCTACGTCACCACTGATGGCGCAGAAGACAGTTCAGTATTGAGCTGATTTTCTACTTTTTCTGCATCTGCACGAATTTTGACCTTTTTTCACAAAGAAAAACTGCCAGATTTCGATTTTCTACAAAACCAGATTTTTCTAGTGCTAAGGAGACCAAAACTGTTTTAAGAAAACAACGTGTTTCCCTAAAGAAGTCTTAGATGTAAAAA
>CAAKMY010081587.1:0-29124 GCA_901111285.1 Corrigiola litoralis | reverse complement strand
CGCTTCGTTTTTGACTATTTTCTGATTTTATGCCTTGGAATGCGACATAACCTGAATAATTGGTGTCTCGGGCCTGTGGAGTGCAGACTCGATCCAATATAAGTTTAATATATTATTTCTAATATATTTGTGGCCTATTTAATCAAAACGCGGCTATAAATAGAAATTGTGGTTATAAATGGAAATGTGACTCGAATTAATTAACTTAGATCGTTGCTTAATCGCTATTCCAGGAAACCATGCTTGCCTTGGCTCAATACTCCGTCTAGGATTCATCATTAGGCGTTTAAGACAATGTGACACATTGGGGTGTCTACAGAAGGAAACCCGTCCATTGCACGGCTCACGTTACTAATTTTAACGAATTTCTAACGGTAGGTACCCTAAGTGGAATTATGTTTCACTATCGGGTATCTTAAACGGAAATACCCAAATGACGGGTATTCAAAGTGAAATTTCACTATATGTTGGGTACCTAAAATGGATTTTTTTTTTTTTTTTTTTTGTCTAATTTGTTCTTATTTCTAAATGCTCTTAGGTTAATTTATGTATGTGCCATGTCCTCATAACAAAGAAATAATTTGTAAAGCGTTGGTTCAATGTTTGAAGAGTTTTGATTTGGATGAGAAAGTTTCTACTATATATCACTGTTGATAACTGTGATACTAATGACTCAGTTATGGGAGATTTACTTGAAAAACTTATTGGTAGTAAGCTTATTTTGGGTGGACTCTACTTGCATATGAGGTAATTTGCACATATCTTGAATTTGGTTGTACAAGATGGATTAGATGTTATTAAAGTTGCAATAGAAAAAGTTCGTGGCGTGGTCTCTTATTGGATATCAACACCAAAAAGGAATGAGAAATTTAAGGATGCTTGTAACTTTAAAAAGATTCCAATAACTAAGGAATTGGTTTTAGATTGCAAGACAAGATGGAACTCATGCTATGACATGCTGCAAGTTGCCCTTTTGTGCTAGGAAGCTTTCACTAGAGTAGAATCCAAAGTTAGAAAAATGAAAAAAGAAAAATTTGAGTTGCCTAGTACTAATGATTAGTGACAAATGGCTAGACACATATGTGATAAGTTAGCATTGTTCAAAAGGACTACCAATGCTTTTTCGGGGAAAAAATATCTCACTGCTAATTTGTATTTTCAAATTGTTTGTGAAATTAGACTTGCCTTGAGAAAATGAGTTTTCTGTGGAAATGAGGTGATTGGATCTATGGCCACAACCATGACAATTAAATTTGACAAGTATTAGGGAGATGTGAATCGAATGCTATTTGTAGCATCGGTTTTGGATCCTAGGAGAAAGTTAGATTGCGTTTCGTTATATTTTGGTCTCATTTATGGGGAGGCTGGTAAAGAAGAATGTAAGGGGGTTAAGAATGTGTTGCTTTCTTTGGTTGACGAATATGAGTTGAACAATGTTGTTGAAGATGAAGTTTTTTGTTTTGAGTCTTCGTCTTTGACAAATGATTTTAGTAAGAAATCGATGGTGGATGTTGATTTAGATGGAACTGAGTGTCTTTGGGAAAAACATGTTTCAAAAAGGCCACTAAAGAAACCTCGTAAATATGAAGTGGAAACATACTTGGATGATGATAGAATTGTTGTTGATGATAATTAAGAAATTCAATCTTTTGGCATGATGGAGTGCCGAGTCGAGTAAGTATCCCATCCTTTCCAAGGTTGCGAGAGATCTTCTAACTGTGCCTATTTCTACTGTCGCTTCTGAGAGTGCTTTTTAGTACGGGAGGTAGAGTCATTTGACCTCATCGTAATAGACTTCTCCCATAAACCGTGAAAGCGTTGATGTGTGTCCAAAGCTGGAGGCTTCCACAATCTAGAGGTGATTACGACTTATTTATTCATTTTAATCTAAGTATTATGTGAAATTATTATTTATGTTCTATTTTATTGTTATGATTAGATTTTACGAAAGAGGATGATCTACATCTAACATCGGTATTTGAGGATGAAGACGTGCAAATTGAAGAAGACTAAGGTAATTGGTATAACTAAGTAAGTAGATTCTGATATATTCTTTAGTTACTTGTATTATGTTTTCTTATCTCACCTTTATTTTTTGAAGATAGTGTTCAAATCCGACTCTTGATTATGAAGGATGCAAATGGAAGTTGTAATTGAGAAGCTAGCTATTATCATATATTTTGGAATGTAATCGAATTAGTTTGTCAAAAAAATTCGATTTTAGTATGGTTTGTAATACACTTTATGTCGCATTTTGATGATATACAAAATTATGAGGTATTTGTAATGATACTAAATTAGTTATTGTTAATGTTTGATTGTGAGGTGTGACATGTGATTTTTTTTGTTACTTAACTATTTACTCCGTATAAGCCTAATTAATTAATATCATTTGGCTAGTATATATGATAAGCGCTGTAGTAAGACAAAAAAAAGTTAGCGGGCGGGGTCAGGGCGGGTCGGATGCGGGTTGCGGGTTTTTGGAGCGGGTAGGAGGCGGGTTGGAGGTGGGCGGATGTGGAGGTGTATATGGATTTTAGGTCCGATAAGATAGTGGATCGGGTATGGAGTTAGTATTGTCCGACTCGCCTCCGACCCATTGCCATCCCTACAATTCGAAAAAAAAAGGAAAAAGAAAAAAGAAAAAAAAAAAACATAATCCGTCTGTTTTCTATTAAAAAAACTTCTCAAATAACAACTTTTAACGACCAACACGTCCAACCCCAATTAAAAAAATTTAAAAAATTGCTTTCATCCTATACAATTACAAACAACTTTAAAGTGCCCATTTCAACACTGATTCCTCCAAGCCTCCATTCTTTGTTCTGGGATTCTGTCCAACTTTTGTCAGCTACATAAAAGGTTTCATATTTGGTCAATATTGGAGCAAAGTTTTGTGTTATGTTTGACATAGAAAATGTCAGGAGATAACAAGAAAGAGGTGGTAATTGTAGGGGGTGGGATTGCAGGTGCTTTGCTTGCTAAGCATTTGCAAAATGATGCCCATGTCACCCTCATTGACCCGTATGATTCCTCATTTTTTTACGTTTAATTCCAATGTTTTGATCTTTTTTAATACAATGTTGCATGAGTTATTATCTTTTGAGTTGTTTAATGGGTGCATAATGAACCATGATAGCACATTGTAACCAGAACCTATTGCGTACCCTTGAGAGTACGTACTCTCAAATATATTTTTATGTACCTTTGTATATTTTTTTTGTGTACCTTTGATAAGTTTTTATGTACCACAGTGTATGATTCTAATATATTGTAGGTACAAAAAAAAGTATACGAGGTACATAATATGTACCTAGAATTGAACTTGAGAGTATGTGTACTTAATAATTTGCCCATTGCAACATGTGCAATTGTTTCATTAATATTTCCTCATTTTGGTTCTAAGTGCCTAAATGTTTGTTATCTAGTGAATCTATTTTCTTGAATGGTTTAGTTAAATGTACCACCATAGGGCACAAGTGCACGGTGTAATTGTAGTGTAGACCGGCAAGTACACGTCGTATCCACATGGAGGTTGGAACTTAAATATTGGTTATGACTTATGAGTTAGCTATGTAGATTATATAGATGCGTGGTTTAGTAATTCCTATATTAATGACAATAATTCAACTAATAACTAAACTAAGAAACAGAAGAAAAATAGATGTATATCAATAAGAGAAAACACTAGGGCTAGCACCACCATAATCTGAATTGAATCCATGAACTAATTGTTGTATTAGTTGGGTATGTATTGGGTTTTCTTGTTGCATTATGAAGTCCAAAAATGACTGAAATGAGAACTTCTAAAAGCAATGTCTTGGCCATGTAGCAATTTTTTTGTACATATTTTACGTCAAAGTGATTACTAATGAGTATAGGCTGTATAGCTATCCTTAAGGTTTAAAGTTTTATGTTTCGGAATAACAAAACAGTTGCAAACACTGGGAGTAAGGTTGGCCAAATGATTGAGAGTTCAACCTGCTTGGGGATGTTCCATGATCCTCATATCCCTCCATGTAGCCTTAACTGCTCCAATGTACAAAAAAAAAAAAAAAAAAAAAAAGAGAGTTGCACTGAAGAATTCATATGAACCGGACTGGTATTTCTACGGAAGATTTAAGATAAATGTCTTCCAACTTCAAATTTCCTATCTGCGACTGCGTAGTTATGCGCCACTACGCCTCCTGGGCCTGTTGCCTTGTAAACAAAATTCCATCTGCGTTCTTGTGCTTGACAAGTGGTTGAAGGGAACAGAGAAGAGTCTGTGATTATACAAACCCTGTGTATCCCCTTAAATGATGCCCAACTGAGCGGATGCATACTAGCTTGAAGTGAGCCTGCAGACTTGAATGAATCATGCAATGCAAACTGATTAATGAATTTGTTTCCTTAACCTGTTATGCTTGGCACACAGCGTATTCCTGCCTATTTACCCTTTTGTGTCCAAGCTCTGTCTTATAGTCTCAACTCCGCCACCCCTCTCCCGCAGTAAATGAGTGCCTTCTAAAGAATTGGTCCCTACTTAACGTAAGAGTAGTGTCTATTCCTTATATAGCTGTGACAGTTGTCGTTGATGTCTTGTATTGCTTGACAGCAAACTATAAGAGATTTGATTAATCGTTGTCGTGGCTGCAGTAAGATTACTATTTATCATATATCCCCATGAAGACAATAGCAGCATATTGTAGATGTGTTGTGTCACTCCGCATCCTCTACAAAGATGGCCCTGTTGGTCGTTACTTGAATTACACAGAAGACAGGTTTTTAATTTAAAAATGTGGATCCTTGAGTTTGGCTTTTATAGTCAGGGTGCTTTTCTTTGGTTTTGAAGTCAATAGTTTCCGTTTGTACTAGAGTACTAGAGCCATAGTAATTCCATTTATTCTGTCATTACGAGGTTATATATTTGCTCTATGGAACTTAGGGGTCGTGTATGCATAACCTCAATTTACTGAGTAGCGACCATCTTTGGTTTGTTTTCAATATAGGATGTCATCTGTTAACTGTATGGCAACCTCCATGGCAGAATTTAGACTGCAGCGTCCTGACGAGAGAGTGAACATTGAGTTGACTTTCTATGAGCTACAATGGTGATAAACAAGCTCTGATACTCTCATGGTGTAATTTCACTGGTCCAGAACTTGAAAGCTAAAGTGGATGTCTCATCATTGCCCCATGTAGTATTGTAATACAAACTTCGTAACCTTTTTGGGATTTCCTATTTTCTACGCAAGTAGTGGGGGAGGCCAAGATGACAGTAGTGTGAATGAATTGGAGGTATTGACTCTCTTTGTTTGCTGCAAATTTATTGTGGTTGCGCCTAGTGTTTTGGGATGACAAAAATGAGAAACCACGAGCTATCTCATATATCTTAGCTGATGCTAGATGGCCTCAAGCCCATTTTGATCATAGTTCCAAATCTTTTGTGTTTGTATACCTTTGTTCTGCTGATGAATTATTTCTGGTACAAAAATTGTGCACAGTTGATCAGGAAAGAGTATAGACATCTTTTGTGTTCTAACTTTCATGCTTTAGTTTAACAAGATAGTTGCACAAAAGATTTTTTTGTGAACTGATAAGAATAAGGTCTTTAGTTTTCCCATTTCATTCTCTGTAAAAGATTGTTGGTATACTAGCTCTTAGGAGATATTTACCTAACTTCCCTTTGCAAGATATTTAGTTTTGGTATTCTCTGTAATATGTTCTTCTCAAAACATGTTCACTTGGTTTTGCATGGAGCCAAACAATTTTACTGTTCTTTGGCTCTGGAGTATAATGGAATAAATCAAAGTGGCTTATCATGTCTATGTTTCTTAGCTTTGTGAAGTAATAGATAGTCATTTCCACCAAAAGTTCATCGCTGGGTAAGGCTGAATACATTTGGGATTTGACCTTCCCTTACCCTGCTTGGGTAACAGCCTTTGGAGGCTTTGGGATAATGTTGTTCGACTCCAAACTTGTGGAAGAGCAGACGTAGAAGAACAGCGTGACCCCTTTTTGTCATAATAAGTCATATTATCTTATTTGGATATGGAGCTACATGATTCATCATAGATACATTGTCCTGGCTTATATGAAACTGCAATTTATTTTTAAATCTGTTTGGTTTCATTTACAGATTCTAAATAATTGTTCCTGTTTTTAAAGATAGTATTCTGATATACAGAAGTTTAAAATGTCCAACAGAAAGGAGTACTTTGATATCTCATGGGCTGCCTTGAGGTCAATGGTAGATCTATCATTTGCTGAAAGATCATTGATAAACTACAGTGAATTTCTCAGTCAAGTCAACTTAGTTACTTCTTGGGCAACAGATATCACAGAGAATGAGGTATCTACTTCAAATGGTGATCGTGTTCAATATGATTACCTTGTAATTGCCACTGGTCATGTGCATTCTGATCCTGTGACTAGAAGTGAGAGTATTCTCAAGTACCGCACAGGTCAGTCAAGCTGTTCTTATAGTGGTCTATTCAGTTAATACTAAGTACTAAATTGTTGATCATGCCCTTCCATGAACACCATTACTGTAACTAATAAAAAATGCTGTTAGTTTGGGGTTTTCAGATAAAACTGAAGGTAATTCTGTGACAGAAAATGGAAATCTTTTTAGCTGTCTGGTGAGCTGGAAAGATTTAGGATGATAAGGTATATGATAAAGCCAGAGCTACATGACTACATCTTTAATTGTTCTAGAATGAGCAACACTCTTCTCTGGGAAGCCTGAAATGAAAATATTCAGACTTTTTCAACAGATGTAGTACTATTATAAATTCTTTAGTTCTTTCTTTTTCCGTGAAAGTGACTAATTACAAAAAAATTGTAACAAATATACAATAAATTCGGCCTTGCCCCAACCTTTGAGCGCCTTATAGAGCTACTTCCCATTTTGTAATGGTGAGTACAAAATTAGCTCACTATAGTAATGGTGAGTAGAAAGCCAGTTCACTATAAATTAGTTTCCTGATATCTTCGACCGTCGCAATTCTCTAGATCTCAGTTTCAATGGTCTAGACCTAGTGTCCCGTGACATTTGGAGTCTAGCATTGTATCTTTCCCTGGTTTGGCTTGTTTCTTTGTTATCTAACTCCTTTGATTTGTTATCAGGCTATGTACATAATCATTTGTGCTTCTTTTTAACGTCAAGTAGCAAATTAAATGGTCAGCGCACTTTTAATTCAAGGGTTAATTGGAAACCACCTCTTTGTTTTATGGTGTTATTGTTTGCAATGCAGGGACAAGATTGTGCATATACTTGTCCTCCACTTTTCATTTAAGGGTTAATTGGAAACAACCTCATTGTTTTATGGTGTTATTGGGCGGATGTTGATATGGCTTGGCAAAAAGAGTGGGGCTGATGGGGTTGTGAGCTTGGTAGGGAGCAACATACATAATAACCTCCTAAATAAGCAAAGATTTTACAATAAAGATATGGAAATTGGTAAAGAAGAGAATATTGAGATGTGAGGTTTCAACTTGAGCTTCACTACAGGAATGTGAGGTCTAATTAGCATCTGTTCAGATCCTAATCTTTTTTTTCTTGGGTTCCTGCAGCTCATGAGAAGATAGTTTCTTCCACTTCAATATTAATAGCTGGAGGGGGCCCTACCGGTGTGGAACTTGCTGGTGAAATTATTCATCAGTTTCCTGATAAGAAAATTACTTTGGCACACCGTGGATCCCGACTGCTGGAGTTTATTGGCTCTAGGGCATCAGAGAAGGCTTTTGAGTGGTTAACGTCAAACAAAGTTGAAGTGATTTTGAATCAGTCTATCAGTCCGAGTTTAACATTAGCTGGTGTTTATAAGACTTCTGGTGGGCAAACTGTAACTGCTGATGCCTATTTCAACTGCACAGGGAAGTCATTAGGGTCTTCATGGCTAAGAGATACACTACTGGGAGGCAGTTTGGATATTCAGGGGAGACTTGCAGTTGATGAGCACTTGAGGGTGAAAAGTCATAAGAACATCTTCGCCACTGGAGATATTACAAATCTTCCTGTAAGTGATCATATATCCTTCACGTATGTACTTTCTGTTAATTAGTTTGTTTTTCTATGGAAACTTTTGCTCACTGCATACAATAAACTCTGGTTGAATAACTAAAACCAGTATGGTGTTTTATCTGGTTATATCCCACACTATCATATAAAATCAGATTGAGCTGTTGGTAATGTAGATTTTATGCTTTTCCCATAAGGCCATATTGAGCTAGATAGAAGAGAATGTATGTTTTAACCCAGCATAAATATCTTATTATGTCAGTTAATCCATTCTTGGAGAACAGTTAGTGAAGGTTCCATTTTGGTATGACATGTTTTGCTAATCATATATAATTGTTCTTTTCTCCCCTTTCCAGGAATTGAAACAAGGATACTTGGCCATGGCACATGCTGACTTGGTTGCGAAAAATTTGAGGTTGCTGCTTCGAGGAGGGACTGAGGACAAGCTCGCGGTTTACAAATCCGGACCAACAATCGCATTCGTTTCCCTTGGAAAGAAAGAAGCCATTGCACAAGTAACTTACTTCACCTTGAGCGGCTGGCTTCCTGGTTATATAAAATCAGGAGATTTGTTTGTGGGGAGGACACGGAAGACATATGGATTAGACCCTTACCTTACTTCCGGATAAAGCTCTAGATTCATATGCCAAGAGCCAAATTTCTATAGCAAACAGTGTAACTCCGATCATTGATAGATTTCTTTTCACCTGCCATTGATGCACGTGTCTGACACACTCCCAATGTGGATGGATTGCTCGGTATACGTAAAGACAGTGTCTATGAATTCGGTAAAAACCATTGAATTACCTGCATAATAGGACAAAAAATGCAAGAAGTAGAATAATCATTCACTCTTGGTAGAATGTAAACAAAAAAAAAGATAACCCTTCTTATATTTATCAACTAACTTAAAAGAAAACCCAAAGAAAACAACCCTTTTTATATTTGTCAATGGAACTGAGGAAGTATTATGGGAGGATGTGAATATCTGGGACTCATCTTGTTTCATTCGGCACAAATTGTTTTTGAAGTACTATGATTGGAACAAAAAAATTTGAATGCTCATCTATGATTGGAACAAATATATTAAAACAGGGTGAAGAAGAGGGAGTGATCAAATGTGTATGGACCATCGGCGATAGGTTCATAACGTGACCAAAAGTGAGTGTAGTCAGTGAGACATGTTTGGTATAACTACATTATTGGATCCATGATTTGTTTGCGTTATGCGAAGAGAAAAAGAACCTTGTTCTCTCCTAGAGTCGCACATTGTCGGGATTTTTTTTTTTTTTTGCGGGGTTTCATTTTATAATAAGTCCTTCCTACAAGTGCTGAGTGTGCTAGAAGAGATCTATCCTTGCGCGCAGATGCATTTTTGGACTAGTGCATATTTCAACCAACTGCAATTTATCGCTTGATCAGTAACCAAGTCGAGTTTGGTGTGTCAGTAGAGTTTTTTTATGTTCATTGAGTAACCGTATAGGGTTGTTGACACTGAACATTTTGAAACGATGAGTGAAAGAGACATTAGGTCTTATTGCAAAAAAGACCAAAAGGTTTACAGTTGTACACTTGTACTGGAAATAAATCTTAAAGAATGAAAACACCAGTCCTCTCCCAACCCAAACATTGAATTGTAGCAAGTCGTCAGACAAGAGAATCCTTGGCTGCTTTCTTCATCTCATGACCTTCATTATCTTGAAGACCAGTATTCTTTACTGCTGATACCGGCAAATTATCCTTGTCTTTGATCTGTAACATGCCATTCACAATGTAATCAGACTTCCATATAAAGGAGCCGGAACTCGCTTTTGTAAGTGCAGGAAACATGGATGAATAAATGGTTGGATATATTACCTGGGAGCCTGTTGATAAATCCGCAGGAGTTTTCCTTTTGCTCTCATTGCTACAGATATACGAGTATAAACCCATACCAACAACAGCTATTGTAATTCCTATGATGTTCCTTTCTGTGAAAGGATCATGCAACAGTGTATAGCCAAAGGCAAGCACTAAGCATGTCTTGAGATGACCTAACACCTGATATGTCACTGGCGATGTCTTCCCTATTACCAGGAAAGTGCTAAAATTGACGGACACCGCAATGAGGCATGACAAAATGATAAATCCCTGCTCACAAATTTAACATATGTCATTAGTTGCGTCTTTTGGTCAGCTAATTAGCTTTTGGTCATAGTCTACTGATCCAAACATGGATAGTTCACTAGAATCTCTTCAAAATGGATAAAAGTACGGAATATTATGGGATGCTGATATTAAGTGCCTAGCAGATAGGTGTTCTTCTTTAACTTTACCGTGCAGTAGTTGTCAGGTAGAAGCTTACCAGGACGACAGGAGAATATGTGTAGGCAAAGACATTTTGCTTGGTGAGAAACCTATCCACCAGAGGACCAAACACAAAAAGCACAGCTGCTTGGAATGGGGCTGATTGATAAAGCAGTTGTGTGGATGATACGCTTAATTTTTTTTGGATGGTGTTTGTCAGCTATTCACACTCAGGTTAAGAAATTCATATGTAAATTGTTTTGTAAACCTTGATAACCATATATACATTAAAACACTTAAATCCAAGCATCAGTGAAACCAAACATCAAAACAAAGAAGGATACGATTTGACCAACGCAGGTGGTGATGATGGCAAGACCAGATAGAACAGTTCCAACAAAATTGAGCTGTAGATCAGTGATAGAAGCAATCCCGACTCCCAGAAGCAATACGGATAGCGAAAGTTTTATCTTCCGACTGTCAACGATTAAGAAACAAGTAGCATAATTAAACATCGATTCTTATCTGCCATGTAGTCACGGAAGCAAGAATGGCCGCTTTAAGTAAAACTAATGTGCTTCGAAGATGTAATAATAGTCCGCTACAACTAACCTGAATTGCTTGTTTAGGAACAGAGTTTCTAATAGCACAGTGAAAGGAATGATGGCAAGCTTAGTCATCTGGTAGAACCCAATAGAGTTGAATCCAAGACTCAAGTTTAGAAGCCCGATGGAAACTCCATTGAGGATGCCAAAAAGCACTACTGTCTTCATGTCTACTGTTTTCGTCTCGAAAAATTTGAGGCGCTGAGCTATGTGAAGGGTGCAAAACGTTACCATGAGATGCCAACTTGTGAGTGTGGTTGCTGCAAATAAAATAATTATATCATTCTTCTTTACTTAGTACTGGAGCCATAGTATTGTAACCTTGTAAGTTGTAGGTGATCACACTATTGACAAGTGGTATACTTAGAAACTTCGGAAATGAGATTACCTGAAAAACTATAAGCATGGCATTGGAGTCAAACATACAAACTCTATAAATACAAGCAAAAAAAAAAAAAGAAGGTATTTGTATGTTTTGAGTCCAACATTGTTAGACCTTGTTACCATCATTGAACAGGAAAATATAAGTATAGGCAACACCGCATTAAGGCCAAAGTTATTCAATAAATTTTAAATATAATTCAGTTGACGAATTTTATTCCTAAAATTTACAAAGTTATTCAGTACTTTATCGCAAGCTTCTGGGAGTTTCAGTTTAGTTGTGCAATCATTTTTGCGGGTTGGTTGAACAGTCGGTAAGCTTGACAAGCATGACAACCAAATGCAGGTGAAGCAAAACTTTCTAAGCAAACGTTTGTGAAAAATAATTTTCACCGGCTTATAGTGATAGTGGCATCTAATTCAAGCAACGTAACTGAAGATTTAATCTTGGAAGCGCAGGTATGCTTACTTCGGCCTGAAGTGAGGCAACAATCCAAATATTATACTTGTATACTTGCATGGAAAAGTGCATTATAGTTTAATTTTAGATGAGCCCCTCTCTTTCTTTATCCACATTTTGCACCTATGTATACCTAAACGTAAGTTTAAAGATAAAAGATGGAATGCACCAAAAAAAAAAGATATAAAAAATGAAAAAAGTTTTATGGGTTATGGACCTGAAATGTTCCATGTTATTTCCTTTGTTTTGTACGGAATGAAAGAAGTATACGACTATACGAGGTCGCAAATGAGAATCAAACTCCATGATTAGAGTAAACAAGCTTATCTCATATGTGAGATTCGTGAGTTCTAATCAACTTTTCATTATCCTCACCTTAGATGTTTTATGTAGACATATGTGTATGATAGAAAATACATCCTCAACAACAAATATAGGTATGAGTATTTGTAAAGACAAAATCACATGTTTTTATTTTTATTTTTTTAAACAGTTAATGTTGTACGAAAGGGATTAAGGATTTCAATCCAAAAGCATTAAAATCTCCAAGGCAAAAAGGTTTGTGTTTCAACCACGGTACTACAACCTGGCTTTAGTCCTCACATGTAATTTGTTGGTGAGGAAGTATGAAATAAACATTTAAATCAGTACATTTACATTGTATTTTCATCCCCTTAATCAATCATTGTCTACTAAACAACATTTTATTTTGAAGGATCTACAAAGCAACATGTATAAGTTCTTAGGTATTAATAGAGGAGACAATATTGTTTGTACCCCTCTTAATTAAGAAACTTTTTCAAGTCTACGGGAAAAGAATTTTCTTTAAAATATGAGGTATGGTGCAATGAGAATATGATAACGTAGTATTTTAAGAGTTACTGTATAAAACAATTTCGTATATCTATAAATGACTAGCTCTAAATTCTAGAAGTTAATACATAAAATTCTTCAAAATATATCAAATTACTCAATTCTTCTACCGAAATTGTTCTAAATAATTTGTGGCTTGTGGCAGAACTTATTGTCTGGCGGATATGATTTATAGACTAGTAAACATTCGAGGAGTGGAGCATACAGGTAACAAGTTAAATGGTAGAGGGAAGAAACAAGAAAAGAAGTATAAGAGGGCAGGGAGACATGACGTACCAAACCGGAAGCCAAGATTACTCATCAAGGCTTTGTTGCAAATGACGATGGACACAGATGATGCCACCGAAAGAAACAATGCCCCAACCACTCCAAGTTGAAGACCACATTTCTCTTCTATCTTCATTAGCGTAATTTCTGCTCAACATTATTTATCACGAGTTAAAACATATATGGTCTCCCTCAAAAGAAAACAAAAATGCATTATGGATTATGGTGACCAGGGTAAACAAACAAAGTAAGTCAATAAGGATTCAACAACAAAACAAAGAAGTTAGCTTAAGCGCGCATTAGACATGCATTGATAGTCAAGTAGTGAATAAGGAGAAAAGAAGAGTACTTTACTAAAGGAGGCAACCGAGAAAGAAACCTTTCTGGAGACTGATGATTGATCTTTCCCGGTTAGCAAAAGCACATGCAGCCCAAATTGATAGGAACGGTAGGCTAAAATGCTATGTACGTAGAAGAATCGCGCAATAGTGCAAAAAATGAAGAATGTGATGTCTTGCTCTTTCTTCTCCCAGTGTGCTGAAGTGTGTTTAATTTGTATGTGTTTGTGAGAGAGAGGGGATGAAAGAGAGATTGTGAGTTGCATGACAAAGAAGATTTGGAGACCTTATAACATAAGGTTGGTCCGAAGGTGGTTGTTTAGTCCTGGTAAACCCACCAATTAGTCCTAAGTTTCATATTGCCGCAAAATGTGCTCAGTTTGTTTTTAGAAAGCGACTCAAGGAAGAACATGAAAGAGATGGACTTAAAAGTCCCACTGTTAACGTCACTTGGAACTTAAGACAGACGCCTTAAAAAACATGAATGTTTTTTTTTTTTTTATTTTTTTTTTTTTGTTGAAAAAGCTAGTGATGCAGGAAAAGGAGATATGAGGATTTGAACTTGCGGCAACTCTTAAGCAAGTTGAATTCAAAGGACAACCTTGTTCCTAAAAGAAACATCAATATTCCCCTGCTCCTTTGAGCCCATACAATATGATGTATGTTCATTCTTGTTGGAAGGGCAATTATAATCAATAGTCAAAATCATGATATTGAGTATATTAAAGGCTTAGAGGTGTATAGTCCAATGCACACTTAGAGGTTTCAATTTCATGATTTTGACTCTATTTTATCACTTTATTTTCCCTTTTCTCATTATCTTTATCTTATATATAGAGTTAAGTGATTTCGCAAATCTTTATTGTGGATCATACCATAGAATCCATATATAGATGTTAGTTTTTCGAAATAAGTGATTAGTATATTGAGCTTGAGTCTACCTTATATGTATACTTATGAGTTAGTTGACACTTTAAAGGGTGCAGACCCATAGGTTAGTTTAAAAGGAAATTTTAAGGCTGATAGTTCCATGGATAAATATATGGTTAGACTTGTGGTCTTAGATTGCACCGAAAAATAGAGGTATAGGTGTGTTTGATACCTTTACGGCTTTACACATGTGACTAAGATTGTAACACCTCATTGGTATTCAACATCGTTAGATGGTGTATGGATCATATAATTTTTAAGTGATAACACTCACTACCATAAGACCTTTTCTTTTAAGCCTAAGTGAGGACAAGTATAGGCTAGAGGAGACTTTCCATCTTATTCGATTCTGCTTAGACTGGCGGTATCACAACAACCCTGAGACCGAGTGTTCATTGTTTTGGATTGATATAGATTAGACGTCTGATAAAGGAGGAGTGTTCTTTGGCTAAAGTTCAACAAGGACGGTGAAATGTTGATCTATCCTTAACACGACTACGTAGTCTTTAGTCAAGAGCATCAACTTCGAAATTGTGCCAACTACTCTTAGTGCGATTTTACCCTTTTGTAGGCCCGAACAAGATCTTCCCTTCTACCCATATATCAAATAAAAATGTATAGGGGGGAAAATCCAAAATAAATGACCTTGCACAGGCGATTTTCCAGCGCGAGACCAAGTACACCAAACCTAAATTTTGGTCCAATTATTCATTTTGCTTGGCTTTTTTCAAAACAGGCCCAAAAGTTAATGTTTGACTTTTACTTCAGACCATATTGCGCCAATGATCATTTTTTCATGTTCATTCTTTTATAGATTCTTTTTTAGTACTTGAAAGTTCCTATTGAAACAAACTGATCAACACACACTGTTATAATGAGACTCACTCTCATACAAACATGTTTGCTTCACAATATGAGCCATTTAAGACTTTTCACAATGTAAGGCAGCTAAAACTCTTCTACACTTAAACATCGGGAATTAAAGACTATTGGAATTGAAAGACTTCAGGCTATATCATATCATTAGACCAATATTTATGCAGTGGTTGAACGCGATTTGCGCCACCTTAGTGTCAGGCCGGCCCCATGATACCCATGACTACTTTCTTTAATGATCGCCTAAATTTCTATTATTATGACATCAAACATCTATTATCACAAATCATTACTCTAAATAAAAACTCCTTACCACAATCTCCTAACCACATCCAGCCTCCTTATATGCCAAGAAGGCACAATGAAGAAGAAAAATGCTCTTGACTACTTCATTTTCAATCTATTTAAATCTTAACACTATAAAACCCAATAACACTTTTTCAATATATTTCATTTCCATATGAAAAATAAAATATGCTCATTATAAAAAGGAAACAAAACATTAATTCATAACTACTTAACCAAAAACAATTATAAAAGAAAAAATTCTATAGGTCACTTACATTTTTCCACATTTTTCACACTAGACTAAACTCGAGTAGAACTTGGGTGATCGATGGTACCACCAAAAGCTTATGGTGAGACGACTAAATCTTAACACTAACCCACCACCCACCACCACATACCTACCACTAGCAGCCCCTTCCACCATATCACCGCCCAACTTACTCCCCTAACCACACCACTGCCCCTACCTCCTCCACCACACAAGCCCCTTTTTCCCCTATTAACATTTCTCTCTTCTCCGTCTGCCCCACTTATTTGTCTGTCGCATGCACCTCCCCTTGCCCACACAACAAACCTCCCAAACATCGCGACCCCACCTCACGCGACCCTTATCTCACCTCGTCAACGTCGAATTTACACTTGGCGCCGAAGTCAAAGTTGTCGAGAACGTCGACGTGGAGGAGACTAGGACAACAGAAAACGATCCTCAATATTTTATACTAAAAGGTCAACTTTAAATTCAAAACCTCGATCTTTTATATTAAAATCTCAACCTTTTACCAAATGTCAAATTTTAACTATAAAACCTCTACCTTTTATATTCAAAGGTTAATTTTTCACTTTGAAACTTATATATTACATGTTAAATCCTCTACCTTTTATATTAAAAGGTCAATATTTTATTTGTAAAACCTCTAACATTCTGTTTAAGGGAAAATTGACAAAAGATTATAAATCATCAAACAAAAATAATCCCTACAACTGAAATGTACAAAAAAATACTCCATATTAACTTTGTTAACAAAACTAGTTACGACAAGCCATAGCTTCATTTTTTGGACAAAAAAAATTAAAATTACGATTATTCTTTCTCCATTACTTTTCCAGAAACCCTAAAAAACCTAAGCCACATAAAAATCATATATCTCTTCCTTTCCTCAACCCCTCTCGCACGACATCTTAATCTTCATCTTCATCTCCAACCACTGTCCTTCTTCCTTCCCCAATTCATAACCCAACCACCTGCTCCTCATTCATTTTCTCAATTCACGACCCAACCCCACCTTGCTCCACTTTTCTTGTAGCTCCAAACCCCTGTTCATTCGTTCCTTCTCCGAATTACCAAAGAAGCAACTGGTTGTGTTTCTTGGCTAGAGAATGGACTTGGTTATTACTTGATAATGTTAAGATAATGTTGATTTTTGGGCAAGGTGTTGCTATGGAGAATGATAAGTATAAAAGAGGAAGGTTGATGCACATGGAAATTATAGGTTTTTTGTTCACTACTCTTGCATTATTAGCCTTTAAGGTGGCATCTCACTTTAGTATAATCAAACCATCCAAAATAAGGCAAGTAATACATGATTTGATATTGAAAATTAGCGAAAATCCTAATGATGCTAGATTTTGTGGCATGATGGTGTTTTTTTTATTACGTTGTTTTTGTCAAGGGGTATGAGATGGAGGCACCACTTACAGGGTTATTGTGTGTTAATAACTTAAGATAGAAGGAGTAGAAAATAGAGGGTGAAGAGCAAGAGAAGGGTGATTGGGTGGAGGGGGAATTTAGGGTTTCAAGGGAGGGCTAGGTCTCTATTTAGGATGGAAGAAGGGTATAATAGTAACGTACTGTATTTATTTTCCACTGAAAAACGAAGCTTTGGCATGTTGGGATTAGTTTTGTAAAAAGTTAATTAGTGAGATAATTTTTTTTACATTTTAATAATATAGATTATTTTGTATGGTGATCTATAATAAGGGTTATTTTTGACTATTTTTCCTTAATTTTAAATATCTATCTTTTAATTTAAAAATTCTATTTTCATAATTGTTGAGCACACACATTTTACCAATTTAATTGGGCCGGTCTCATCATATCATTTTGATGAGGCCGTCTCTTTTAAGTCCTCGTGAATAAATAAAACTCACCATTCAACTAAATCACACTACCATAAAACACCATTAACAAAAGAAAATACTTGGGCATATCTGTTTATGGTGTACGTGTTAAGAATATAGCAAGGCACAAACGTGATTTTGCTAATAAAAAGGAGGGTACGTAAATTCGTCCCAACGTGTATTCAAGAGAGAGAAATTACTTCCCCTACCCGTGACTCCGTGAGGGAAAAACAAAACCACTTACTGATAGGGATCCACCACTTACAACGGCACTAACATGATTTTGCTGATAATATGCGTGTTAAACTGTCCCAAAAGTGGTGGTAAGTGAAAATATTCCCCATCCCGTGTATGGGGGAGGACAACATGAATTGAATTTGTGTAGGCTCCCTCCGCTACTAGAGCTGATCGAAATTGTCGGCCCGGTGGTATGACCCCACACAATTGGGCCAGGGCCACCAGGTTTGTGCCCAAGGTCGAGCCAGAAAGCCCGACCCGAACAACCCATAAATTTGAAAGTTTACTTGTTTTAAGTTGTTTTTTAAGGTAATACCTCAAAAATTTTACGCAAAAAAATTCTAAAATTTTAATTAGCCCGATTTGGCCCGAAGCCTCACCGGGCCAGTTCAGCCCGACTTTTTAGCCAGATTTCCGACCGGCCCGGACCGATGATCACCTCTAGCAGGTACGGGATACAAAATGCACATAGCGGCTATGTGCCCATCAATGCCCCCAAAAATATATCTTACTTTTTTTTACGAAGAACAGAGAACATATTATTTATTGGAAAAGTTCAGGTACATAATTGGAGCAACAAATGAAACAGAAATACACAGAAGAACATGAGAGAAGAGAAGGGAAAGGAAAATAGCTAGCCGCTGAACACTAGGGAAACAGGCAAGAAGCCAAAGCAGACCAAGACCAGGACCAGGAGCGAACACTTCAGAGGGAGATAGCAGCCCGATCAACATTATAAGTCAATCTTGCATAATGAGGAATGGTGAGTAGAACCAACTTGCCTTCAGATCTATCAAGAACATAACGAGCCAGGATGTGAGCAAGAGTGTTAGCTTCACGGCGCGCATGATTAAAAACAACAATCAGCTCAGAGTTTGAAATAATCTTGCAGATATCCATAACCACATGCTTGAGAGGATGATTGTCAGACTTTTTTTGCTCTTCAAGCAATTGCTTAATGGCCAGGGCATCTGTCTCAACTTCCACATGGGTTAAACGATAGTCCTTAGCAATCTTCAAACCTTCTTTGACAGTAATGAGCTCAGCAGCAGAATTAACATCAAACTTGACAGAGAAACCCATAACCCAGTAACCTTTGTCATTACGAAAAGCCCCTCCACCACCAGCCTTGGGAGCATCAGCAGACCAGGCAACATCAACATTCATTTTAACGAAGCCAGACTGAGGAGGCTTCCAACAAATGACAGGCTTGTCAAGCTGAAAAAACTTGTCATCAATCTGAAAAACCTTATGATTAAGCTCAATGTCATACATAAAACGATTAAACAAAGAAGAATGGTGAAGCATTGAGTGATCAAAAACAGCTTTGTTACGGCTACACCAAAGATGCCAACAAGCTGTAGCAAAAATGGCAGCCCATTCATCAGAAATGGAGATGTTAAACCAAAATCAATCAAACCAAGTAAGAGAGTAAAACTTTTGAAAATCGAATTTGTTAGTTTTTTCAAAGATATGCGTCCAAAAGGCAGCAGCAGAAGGGCAATCCCTAAAGATATGAATATGATCTTCATCATAGATAAGGCATCTAGCGCAAACAGGGGAAATTTTAGCAATGAGCCGACTTAAATGAAGAGAGGTGGGAAGGATAGCATGAGCACAATTCCAGAGCAACATTTTGTATTTGAAAGCACATTTAATACGCCACAGCTTCTTCCAAGGAAAATCATCAAAGTTCGAGAGGGGACAAGGATTAGCAATCTTAAAGGCAGAAGAGACAGAAAAATCACCAGAACTTGTATCCCCCCAAATAAAGGAATCAGGGACATTAGTGTTAGAAGCAATATGAATACAGTTAATTTGTTGAAGAATGCCAGCAGGAAGAAGAGTGACCACTCTATCCAAATTCCAGGAGAAATCATTAGAAATAATGTCAGAAACGCGCAAGTGATCAATAGAGTCAGGAATATGATGCACAATAAGGTATAAAGGACAGTTTCCAACCCAGTGGTGATACCAAAAAGAAGTAGAGGCACCATTACCTATCCTAATACGAAGCCCTAACTTAAGAATTTCAAGACCTTTAAGAATGTCACGCCAAAGGGCAGAGTTATTAGGAGAGGGGATAGCATCCATGAGAGCACCAATGCTTTAAATATTTAGATTTACGAACACGCACCCAAAGTTTATCCGGGTCCTTAAGGATTCTCCACCCTAATTTGGCCATAAAACATAAATTCCACCGATGAAGATTCCTAAGACCAAGGCCACCAAGAGCAGTAGGCCTACAAATGGTGGACCAATTAATCCTAGAAAGATAATGTTGTTTATCAACCTTATTCCAAAGAAAACGCCTGCAATCCTTCTCAATGGAGTTAAGCACAGAGATAGGCAAGAGCGAAGTCTGCATGCAATACATCGGATAAGAAGCTAAAACAGACTTAATTAAAGTACAACGACCAGCCATGTTAAGGAAATTAGCTTGCCAGCCTTTAATACGATCCTTAGTCTTAGTAAGCAAGTTGATGTAATCACTTTTAAGCAGCTTATTGGGAAGAATGGAAATGCCCAAATACATGCCAAAAGAGGTGGAACCTGGAATATGACAGTAAGAAGATAAAAGGTGCCTAAAAGCATAATGAGTCTTACGAGGAAGAATCAATCTGGACTTATGCTTATTAAGAAAAAGACCAAAAAGCTTACCAAAATCATTCAACACTTTAAGAATCACATCAGCATTAGCAATACTCGCTTTACCAAAAAGGAAAACATCATCGGCATAGAAAATGTGAGAAAGGGACAAGTCTTTACTGATTTTAATAGGAGACCTGAGCTTATTAGAAACATGACAATCAATCATTCGAGAAAGTCTTTCCATGCATAAAACAAAAATGTAAGGGGAAAGCGGATCCCCCTGACGGATCCCACGAGATGGCAAAAAGTCCTGAGTGATAGCACCATTCCAAAGAAGGGACATAAGAGGAGTACAAATGCAGCTCATAATAAGGTCAATGATAGGCAAAGGAAAGTTAAAATAAAGCAAAGTCTCTCTAATGAAGCTCCATTCAAGGCTATCAAAGGCCTTGGTTAAGCCAATCTTAAGAGCCATAATTCTTCTTTTTTTTTAGCTTTTATGGAAGATATGAGCCATCTCTTTAACAATTAAAACATTCTCATCAATGTGCCTAGTAGGAATGAAACTAGTCTGCACAGGGCTAATAAGGTTGTTAAGGAAAGGCTTAATCCGATTAACAATGCATTTAGTGATAAGTTTATAAACTGTGTTGCACAGGCCAATGGGTCTAAAGTCCTTCATACTTTCAGGAGCAACCATCTTAGGAATAAGAGCGATGAAAGACTTATTAATAGAAGAAGGGATAGAATTGGCCACAAAACAATCAGAGACAAACTGAACAAGGGTAGGACCAATCTTATCCCAGAATTTCTGGAAAAAGATAGGCAACACTTCCAGTTTGCAACACTTCCAGTTTGCAATACCCATCACTGCAAATCAGGATGTCTTGTACCGTCTATTTTCTTAAGTATATTGCAAAGGAGATGCATGTTGAACACTTAAGATCAACCATTATTGGGGACACCCTAGCATGATGCTCGAATTCTCTGGCGTGACCATGTTGGTGACTGGGGTACTCAGGCATAACAATTGGTTATTTGCCTTCAAAACTTGCTGCTTCTCACAAGAGCTAAAATTCAATTTTGTGCTCTTGATCTTGTATCATTTCTAGTGGTAGACTAATGGATTATGTTGATTACGTAATGGTAGTTATGGATATGGTAGCAAGTTCTTGCTTATTATAGAAAGTTGGAAACTAGTACTTTGTTAATTTGGAAGGTTTTCTCATGCGAACTTTTTGGTTTTAGATGTCATGATGATTTCTGTTGTACAATCCTCTTCACAATCTCATCATGTTACTGCTCTTCTTGGTGTTTAAAACTTGGTTACTACATGCAGTTCGGCATGCTGATTGAGTTCCTGTTTGAGCATTTTTCCAAAGTGGGAGGATTACAATGAAATTCCTATTGAGGATCTTTCGGTAAGTGTGGTGTTCTGCGGTTACATATTAGGGCCATAGCTGTCATAACTGGTCTTTTCCTGTGTGTTCAATGCTGATTGAATTAAGGTCAAATGCATAAGATATCAGTGAACCTTTGGTCATTGTAGTATGATGATTGATATTGTACATGGAATTTATTATATGATTTGCTCGGTCTTTCAAAACTATTTTGGTCTTTATGTTTAATTACGATATTAGGAAAAGGTTAATCCTAGTGGAAGTATATACAGAAATGAACTCTATTGGCGGAAGTATATATCAGGGATTTGGGCTTTGTGATAAGTGATAGTACATGTTTGTGAAAGTAGCTTCCCCATAACTTTAAATGGTTTTTGGAGAATTTGGAATTTTTATGAAATCCAGATTCCTCCAGCCCCCTCCAATTGTAAAATAATCAAAGAAGAAAGGTTTATTGTAAAATCCACGTTATTGGAAAAGACAAACAAAACTTGTTGGATGGTGAGCTGTTGAGGAACAGCAAAGGCAGGCCAGCAGCTCAGGAACTTGATGGCTTCGTGGTGTACACCGTTGCTGGCCTTAGGTTGGGGTCTATCTGAAGGATTAGAGCAGAAGAGAAAGGTGTTGGAAGTGGTTAGAGGCTGGAGTGAGGTGTGAGCTGCGGAGAATTAGGGTGCAAGTAAACATGAGGAAAGTAGAGGTGTTTTTCTTACATATGTTCACTTAGGAAAGAATCCTCTTTGTCTTGTATTTGTAGAAGATGGCAAGCGTTTTAGTACACGAAGCTTTGAAGTGGTACATTTGGTTGATTTACTTGATGAAGCAAAAAGCCGGAACAAACAAGCTCTAATTCAGCGAGGTGCTACAAAATGAACGACTTCTGCTTAATTATTTCATTCCTTTTATTTGAACATTTTTTTTTGTAGTCTTTTCCATCTGCAAGACTAAACTTCAGATATTGCCATCTCTAGCTTATTATTTCCTTTGGTTAACAAAAACATTGGCTCTCCAATAGGTAAAGCTGCAGACTGGACTGAGGAGGAGCTGGAGCAATGGGTTATGAGGCTGTAAAGTATGTTCTTCAATTTCCATTCATTTTCTTTTCCGTGAAACATTGATTAGTTGAAAATTTTCATCCCATTCGAGATATGAGAAATGTTGACTAAAATATTTTGAAAAAGATCGTCTTACGATAGAGTAACATAAGCTTTTGAGGTTTTTGTGTGAATTGTAGCTTAGAACCTTAAATGCTCACCCCGAATACTTTAATTCTTCCCAGGTTTTTCCCAAATAATGTCAGACAAACAAAGCCTACAACCCTACAATGTCATGAAGCGTTAGTTAGCAAACTTGCATGAGTTATTTGCCACAAGCTCCTTCTAGAAAAAAGTTTTGCTTGACAAGACCCTTCATTTGAATGCCAATGAGACAACCAAACTCTTAACATGAACTTGCCAGGCAACTTACGTAGGTTCATACTTGCCAATATAAATGTAGCTTCGTTAAACTCTATTGTTCCTTCTATACCATATGCTTCATCACTGTATGGCTGGGGTAGATTATTAGCATCAGTACTCTTTTCATATCTCGTCTGGTTCTATAAATCAGCCAACACTGCGGATTCTCCTACTCTTGCCCCATGTAGAGTCACGCTACTTCTCAACCAAATCTTCTAAGCCTGCTAAGCTGACATACAATGATGCAAAGAAGATGTATAATGACTCGTCTACTTGTTTGACTCAGGGTGGAGTTTTGGATCACGCAGATGAACGAGCACTAGGGCTTCATCTGCTTATGTTTCTGAGGTGAATATTTTATTTTTAAAACACCTTGCTGTTGTTGGTTTATCTTGACATTTAAACAACTCTCCAAGGCAATCTTCGTTTCGTTTTCTTTTCTCCAGATTGTTGAGGAGACTTGTGGCACTCTGTTGCTAAATGTACTATGCGAGTACTTGTGGCAATCTGTTCCATACCAACTGTCAGGTAAATAGATTATGAAAACACTTCATATATTTGACAAAACTGGTGCCGTGCTTTATTTTCAAATTTCAATGAAAGCCCTTGAGTTGGGCTCGTTCATTTCAACTTGAGAAAGATCGGGTCTAATCATCTAATAGAGTTTACTTCAGTTCCACTCTTTTCAGTTCCTTTAGGCTCATATCAGATTGGGTCTAATCATCTAATTGTGACTGGATACATATTTGTAGGTGAATGGTTTAGTAGAGGAAACAAGCCGACTGTTATTAGGTGATGCTACCGCAGTGGTAATGCGGAAGTGTTTTGAACTTCAAGGCATAACCCCGGTGTATAAGATATACTAACATGTTAACCTCAATTCTTTGTGCATCTGAGTTACAGTCCCTCCGTGAATTGATATACTAAGTGCTGTAATTATCTATTCTTTACTTCTTCGGTAACTCTAGATGGGACATTGGTTTCGTGCTTGATGTTGCGTTTTGAAATACCCTTGGACATAAAGACGTAACATGTTAAACTCAATTCTTTGTGCATCTGAGATGCAGTCCCTCCATGAATTGATACTAAGTGCTGTAATTATCTATAATTCTACCTATTCGGCAACTCTAGATGAGAAATTGATTTTGTGCTTAATGTTGTGTTTTTAAGCACCATGTGACATAAAGATGGCATTATGGTGCTAACCAATCAGCATACGTAATCGAATAGCCAGGTTTCGGATTATGATTAGCCTTTGTGCTAAAGAAAAAAAAATATAGAAACAATCGACTGTATGGAGTTTTCCAACTTTTCAGAGTACTTGTAAATTGTAACTTGGCGTATGATTATAGAGTGATTACCAAACTCCTACGTAACGCAAGAGCAATGTTCATCTATTGTGTTATACGAGTACTTCTAAGTTTATAGAGCATGTCGATTTCTCCTTTCAGCTTTTGTCAATGAAAGGCGAAAAGATAGGTAAAAGGCCCAAGCCTACACATTTTGCTGATTCGATTCGAGGATAACGTGGTCCAGCAGCTTGCAGCCATGGTCAACCCAATTTCGAAGCATAAGAGAACGGCACTAATTAATACAAGTGCTAGACAATTCGAACTGAAGACAAAATAAGAGCAAAGTACGCACTCCAGGAGCGGATGGTAGCTAATTACAAAAGATACCGAAGGTACTGGACTACTCGATTAAGTCATAAATTTGCCAACTGCTTCCTAACTAATAGAAAAAGAAAGCCCCCTAAAGGCCGGGTTATAATAAATAATAAAGTACTAGCAGTGAATCAATAACCTAACCCACATGTCTTGCATAATTAGAGTTTTTAATGTTCCAACTGCTCCAAATGATCCACGAACAGAACAGCTTTTATAATCAATATCCTGTAGGAAACTCGCATTTTCCATAACCTGCATGGCAAGACAGGCAACTTTGTATCAGCATGCAGTAGTTCAATCAAAATCAGAAATGCTATGTTAGCAGTCTGACTCTTTCGTCCAAACAGGTTCAAAAGACAAACAAAAGCGATACAAGTTCAAATAATTTGTAAAACAGTAGACAAAGAAAGTTATCTTGGTCTTGTATTTCAAACAGGAGATATAAATTAAGCCTTACACTTGAATTTATTAGAGAAGCCCTTGTGTAGATCAGGGGATGTCAACTTTTACATGTTATATACTACTATTGTTATGTATTTACAAACTTACGAAATCAACAAAACATAACGGACTTCGAAAGTCCGAAAGGTAATGAACAATAATTTGAAGGTATTGTTTACAAAATTTTTAATGAACAAGTAGTGTTACTTAAAAATAGCGGGCTCCAACTTGTTATGAGAGTAATGTCAGAGGATATATATTGACGACTACCACTGACACATTCCATCCACAAAATGGACTTTTGTGTACCCCTATCACATGGCTCGCTGGGTCCAACACCAAACATAATGCACGCATTTACACAAAGGAAAAGGTCAAAAACCCACAAACTCTATGGTGTCAAACTGTCAAATGCAAATCATGTAACGAAAATCACGAGGTGACGACCATCATGCAAATACTACTGTTGTCTCTTTGTTTTACCATTGTCAGTGATAATCAGCCAGCAAAGCGTTACTGTCGAAGGACCACTAAGAACACTTTTGACGAGATAAACTAGTAACAAGCACCTTTTACTACATTAATTCATAATGTCACATAGAAGTAGTATTTTCTTCCGATGCTTAATCGGGTTAAATAACTGATCGTGATACAACTTTAGTAGCTAAAGTAACCAAAAATATCACCATCTCATCAAATACCAACATACTGATAGTGGTGAGTAGTCAGTACAGATATCTAGACATTTAAAGTGATTACGTGTGCCTAATCTTCCCTAGATGGAGATACTAGATATATATCTATCTCAACTTCCCCATACCTCTGCCACTATCATAATTCATACAGTACTCAACTTTCAACTCTTCTACGCCTCCCACAAAAGAAAGATACACAACTTTGCACATGTAGTCAAACTGATCTTGCACTTTCCTACATTTGCATCATTACTTTCACAATATGCTATGAATCATTTTTTACCAGTTAAGACTAACAACCCAACTTGATGAGTAGATGTCATGCAATAATTACCTTTTTTTTTTTTTTTTTGAGGGCTCATGCAATAATTACCTAAACCTACCACTATGCTTAAAAATTTATCGAACCTTGTACTTTAATGAGAACAACAAGAAAACTAGAGTAAAGAGAGAATAGGGGGTACGTACTAGGTGGCTGATTGACAACATAGGCAGCACCTTCAAAGTCACACGAACCCATCGCACGCTTACTCTTCTGGTAATAACTATTGAAAGCATATGACGCATGTGCTTCCAATGTGTTAGGATCAAAACACGTTGCACCTGGTTGAATCTGATGGCAATCAGCCTGTCCCTCACCGCAAGCATAATCTAGAGCCGCCTGCAGCTTAGCCTCCCCCACATGACCATTCGCCACACACCATGTCTGCCCCGCCGTGTTCACTGCCACTTTGCCCGTCCCTTGCTCCGGACTCTTACTCTCTTCGCCACCACCGCTTTTGCCGCCTTTGTAATTCTTAAGGCCTTCCAATGTCAGTGGAATGTCGTACACTTTCTCCTCAGTTGGGTAAAAAAGACCGTAGTTTCTCTCTGAAGTTGGTCCTGGCTTCTTGTTCTCATTGAATAGAGCAAACAAGTAGACTATCAGCTCAGCTTTCGGCCGCAATGGCGTCCCTCCTCCGGTTAGTACTCGCTTGACGAGGTTTCCGTTGTAGGCGGCCGCATTCGCAATACTCGCTCCGATCTCCATTGAGTCTCCCTTCGACGGCCACCCTGTTAAAATATTAACAAAAATCTTGTATAAGACCATCTAATTTTAACATTTTACACGAGTCACTACTGCGCTTAAAGTGGTCATTTTTATTACATTATTAATAATCTGTGATAATCTAGTATCCAACATTAATAATTTTCAAGCATAAAGTAGTCATTTTTGGGCTTAAAGTGGTCACTTTTATGGGAAATTGTTATCCCAACAACCCAAATGAAATTAAAGAGGTCAATAACCATACCAGTTTCAGTAACAAGAATGGGGATATCATCATACTTCAACGCAGACATTGCAGCAAAAACAGCATCAATCTGAGCATCAAAGAGGCTAAAGTAACGAAGGCCATTACCAGCATCAACCACACCGGGGTTCTGTCTAAAAAGCGCATAATCAAGTGAAATAACATCACTATTCCCTTGGTAAGCAAATATAGGATATGCATTCACCATTAGAGCAGACCCGGTTCGCTTAAGAAACTCCAACATGGGCTTAAACACCGGCCCAATCAACTCCTCTCGAAACGAACCGGCCGAAGAAGGGTACGAATTCCCCAGTGCACTCAGCGCAATAGGCGAAGAGACCTTGATCTTGTTGTCCAGCTTGAACTTCACAAGGGCAGAATGCACATTTTCCATGGCGGGTACGAGGAAGTTGGTAGTGTTGTGAGGGTCAACAAGAACCTCATTGCCTATAGCAATGGCTTCAATTTGGGTATGTGGGTAGTAAGCGACAACATTCTTGAGCACCCAAACAGCGGCGTAAGACGGCCGCAATGCAGCAGATTTCAGCTTCTCGTTCGGGAGGTTGACGGTGAGCTTAATGCCGGAGTTGCTGAAGGAGCGGAGGACCGCAGAGTCGCTGTCGTAGACTTTGACCCGGTCTATGCCTTGGGATTTTAGGAGCTTCACCACTTTGGTTGCTGATGGAAGGTTGTTTGCTATTCTCCCGTAGTTCACCCCTATGGACCCACATTCTGCAAATAACAAAAAGAAAACATATGTCAGTATGTTTTTAGTACATTGAAGCCGCTAGTAGTGCAGCGAATATGAGGATTCAAACCCAGGACGACCCCTGGTAGGTTGAAATCTCGACCATTGGACCAACCTCGCTACTCGCTATATTAGTATTTAAAAATGCAACCACATCGTTATAATACAAAGTTTTAACGGTGGGTGTAAGGTACCTGAAAGAGTGACTAGTGAGAGGAGGAAGAGGAGAAGAGAGGAAATTGTGGGTCGGTCCATTTTGCTCTGTTTCTTCTTTGTGACTGAGAAACAGAACTTTGGGAGACACTGGAAAATGAAGTAAACAGAACGTTTATAAACAGTGATTCATACGCCACTTGCTGTTAAACAGAGAATGTGGGGTGGTGGTTTTGTTTTTTACTGCAGTACTCTAGATATGCTTTAACTGTTTATAGTGATGTTTTTTACTGGAGACTGGAGTGTGGAGATCGAGGAGGTAATGTGGAGTGTTTGTTTGGGGTAGTGGGAGAGAGAGAGGTGGGACCAGGTGAGTATACTATGCTGAAAGCCTGAAACGGACATATGGATGGAGTTTGTTTCTGTTTCTATTCTCTGTGTTGAATTTTCTTGCTTTCTCTCTCCACGTTGGATCTCATCATGGAAATGTGCACCAAAATTGGACATTTTGGTTGTGTTGGAGACATGGAGTGGAAATTATTGGAGTATGATTTATGAGATCTATAACGGCTATAAACATTGTGCTATTGGGTCATAACTCATAAGTAGATTCTTTTTGTATTATTGACTGATTAGTAAAAAAGAAAATTGATCTCATCGGAAAATTTGAGGCATTCTGTCAAGTACGAACGGGAAACAAACATATTCCATAAATTCCAAGGGTCACATAGTATATGAAAATTTACATTTCGGCGTTTTATGTTTTGAACTAATTTCATTTTGATTACTTAGGGCTCGTTCGGTATCACTACAGTTTGCAGTTTTGGGTTTCTAGGTTCTATTAATTTTACATACAAATTTAAATAACTAACTATAAACTAGTTGTTTGTATAAATGTCATATCAAAAATGAAAACTGACAACTAAAAACAGCAAACCACTTTTTCTGGTTTTCAGAAAATGGATCT
Source organism: Corrigiola litoralis (assembly GCA_901111285.1). NCBI lineage: Eukaryota > Viridiplantae > Streptophyta > Magnoliopsida > Caryophyllales > Caryophyllaceae > Corrigiola > Corrigiola litoralis. Next base: position 48 of record CAAKMY010081587.1, on the reverse strand, counting down.
TGGTTTTCGAAAAAACTGAAAACTGAAAACCAACACTGATACCAAACG
>CAAKMY010081576.1:446-24701 GCA_901111285.1 Corrigiola litoralis | reverse complement strand
TATTATGAGTTCATGTTTTGAGTCATAAGTATTATGAACACTAGTGTTGTTATTTGAGTAGTTCAAAGTGTCAATGTTTCTTTTGGAGTCATAAGTGTTGTGAACACTCGTGTCATATTCATTATTGAAATAAAGTATTGTCTTAATACATGGTGTTGCATTTCCAGCAATGAACCCAACGACGAACTCAAAATGTTGAGAACATGATAAAGGAACTATTTGGCTTTGAATAACCTAAGTAAATGTGCCCCATGTGATAACGTCATTTCACTTGATCGTATGCTTGTATATATGAGTTCCATGAGCCCCACGAGTTGCCCAGATCCTAGAACACGTATTCATTTTCTTTTCAAGCCGAAACTGTGATAATATAAACCCAAAACGATGGAGGTGAGATAGGCACTTAGGATCATTGTGNNAGCCAAATGGCCTTAAACCCTTAATAATGAAATCGCTAGCAAGCCCAGTTAGGCTTTTGGCCTCGTTTTCTTGGTCCACCATCAAAGTAAGCCTACAACTAGGTTTTTTTAGGGTTTGTGTGTAGAACTTGCCATGTTTAGAAATTTTCATATTTAGAACATGCCATTTTTAGAACTTGCCATGTTTAGAACTTTCCATATTTAGAACTTTCCATATTTAGTACTTATTATATTTGGAACTTTCCATGTTTGGTACTTTCCATATTTAGAAACTTTCAATAAATAGAATTTTCCTTTTTTAGAATATTTTGTTAAATGGAACTAGAAAGTTAAATGGTTTGGCTAAGTCTAATATGCTCATTACATGAATCACCTAATACAACACTTGCATTAAAATGATTAAATTTACCACACAATGAAAAGGCTCTAATTAACACTTCTGTTTAGTAAAGACCGAAAGAGCAATGATGGTGTCTTATGGCTTCCCTCATCATAACATGGCAATTCCGAACCATGAATCTAACCTTTGGGTCAAGAGTTGAAGTCCTTTAAGTTGTATCACCTTTATGGTATGCGGTTTGAATCTGTCCAGGGTTTAAAGGAATAAATCGATTAGTAGGGTAAATTGACGATTCATTCGATCTAAATCCACCTCCCGGACATCGTGCAAACTATTGTGGTGATACATGTATGGGCCATGTGGCTTATCTAAATGGCTTAGGTCATTGGAGGCATGTTGAGCAATGGGTTTCTTAAATCCCCAAAAAATTAAGTGGCGACTTCCAGTTTTGGTACAAGTATCCGGTTCAGCCACAAGTAGGTCAACTTTCGGGTCCTACAATAGTATTTTGCTATTTTAAGTTTTCCGTTGTTAAACTAAGTTTTTTATATTGTTGACTGTTGAATTTTGAACATCAATCGGTATTTGACTCATGTCGAGCACTAAGGGTTAGACCCTCCAAGAGGTCGGGTTGTTTCACTACCACTCGCCCAGCCCAAAACCCCTCAACTTTCTAGTAACTCACCACCACATACTGGTCACCCAACGATCCAACACCACCTTAACCATATCCAATCACGACACTTTCTCCATGACCCACTTACCAACACCATCAAACCCCACGACCCACCACGATACAACAACAAAATATCCACATATTCACCATGAACTAAGGTTTTTGGTCACTTATTTGAGTTGATGTTTCGAAAAGCTCTTCATTGTCGAGTTTGGGAAAATGGGTTTGATGCATATGTTTTTGTTTTGACTACTTTGGTTGATTGTTATAGGATGTTGGGTAAAGTAGTTGAAGCACGAAAGAGGGTTTCATGACATTGCGTATCTGGGTTGGTATTTATTGGAAGGTGTTTGATGGGTATGCTAGGGTGGGAGGTTTGGAGGGTGCATAATTGTTGTTTCAGCAGATCTATGAGATGGAACGGGCACCCAATGTGAAATTTCTCTATACAACAGGTTCCCGAAACCAAAAATTTCCTTTTTCTTTTAATATGAAATTCTGAATCCTTCAAAGGATGATTCTTTTTCCATGAGATAAATTCATTGGTTTCCTTTGATTTTCATCAGGAAATTTAATTTAAAACATGTGGTGTAAGGCTAATTAGTTTTTGCCCCAGGGAATTTGAGGTTTTGTAATTTTTTTCGGAGAAATTAACTATTATATCCTTAAGATCCCGCATTATTTTGACAACACTCCCAATCCTCGGGGTCTATTTATGGTACTTGTGAGGTTTGTGTTTGACAAAATGAAAGCTAGAAACTTGATGTTAACATTAAACGAAATTAAGCTAGATTAAAAAAAAGTAAAAACACATGTTTAAAACATATCTCAGACCCTTACCTCTATATCTTCTCCCACACCCTAGCCACCAGACATCATCATCCCATCGCCTTTGTGTCCACTATGGACCTGCTAAGTGGTCCTCAGTTTGTCTCCAACTCGTTTTGCCCATGAAGTATAGTATCTTCCGCAATGGAAATCTTATGGTCTCCAAACTCCCAAGGTCAGTCATATAGTCAGAACAGAAATCCTCTCTACTCGAGCATAGATCATGCAAAAGGTGAATGTGGGATCCTCATATGCATTCAGAAACTCAACATTGAGCAGCGCCCGTCACCAGGGGAAATCGAGCACCACCAAAGGGGCTATCAGTTGTGGTCCGCAAAATTAGGATATACCCTTTTTGTCATGTTAACCAATCAAAATTCGACAAGTGGTGCACCACGTACCCCTTGAAGACCGCATTCCCTCGCTCGCTAAACCTATTTTCATACGGCAAGGGTACCCCTAGGGTTCCCCATGTTCGAAGGCCAACCAGATGTGCAAGTTTTTCATCCCATGAGGAACAGTCCCCTATAAATATCGAAGTGCAGTTCTGAAATGACAAAGTTCAAAAATTCAGGTTCAAACAAAACATTTTTTTTGGGTAACATCATTACTCCTTTCTCAATACACACTACTCCATACAAAAATATAGACATGACCGTCGGAGGCAGGACATCCCTAAATACCCTCCGGGGGCAGTTAATGTTTGTTTTTTGTGCAGGTGTAGCTCATATACTCGTGAGGACCCGTTGCCCCGTGGTCGAATTACTTTCATCATCTCAGAGGTCGAGACACCCCGAAAAAATTAGATGATGGCCGGTATAGATTATAGATTATAGAAAGGTTATAGAATATGGGTTATATATATCCTTATCATAAATAATTTTAACAATATATTACCATTAGTACGTTTAAATTAATTTATTTTATCTTTGGATGAAAAGTATAATAAAAATTAGGCTGAACAATGAATGTAACTCCAACGTAACCTAGATATTTTTCCTATAATAGGGATAGCAAGGGGTTAAAGGCTGGTCAGAGTAAACAATCTCAATATTCGACCCACTTTCTTAGCGGACTTTAAATCCACCTCCAGTTCCAACTCCACATCCACCTCCACTATCAACATCCAATCTGCTTCAAAGTCCACTACCTATGCATCCAACCACCTCCAATCCACCATGAGTTTGGAAGAATTTCTACTAGCGACCCATTTAATTTTATAGATAATAACAAAGTAAAAATTGCATAAATAAAAATTAAGCTTATAAATGACCAAGTATCCAACAAATCCCATGTTTTTTGGTTTGTGATTGGAGGCAGAGGCAAGTCAGAGGTCTATCCGAGGCAGGGCGTATATGTCCTTCAAAATCAGCGCAAGATATCCACCTCCGACCCGCCTCCTCTTTGAAGTCGGATTATTGTGAAAGGGTTCGGAGGCAGATTTTTATAAATCGGATTCGGATTGGTTTTTTTAGTCTTATTGAATCGCATTCCTATGAAATCGTCATCTTTATCCTATAAGTAACACATGAACTTATATGCATATTTTATTTTTCATTATTCAATTTATTAAAATGATAAAAAGATTAAAGTAGATCCATAAAAAAAGTTGAATATAACGAATCCAATTTAACCCACTTCTATTCAGATTGTTTGGGTTCGGTCAATTGCGAAAATAGGATCATATACTCATGTATATGGAGCAGGGTTAAAAAAGGGGGGGTAATATGGTAATTTGCTCTGTTATTTTTTTTAAACCCATATACATATGTAGATGTAGGGCTGCCCGTCGGTCCGAAACCGGACCGGACCTAAAAGTCCCAAAAAATTGGACCGAGGACCGGACCGGACCGGAAAAACGTGGACCGGACCGGAAAAAACGTGGACCGGACCGGACGAGAATGGACCGGTTTTGGAAAAAAAAATTTATTATTTGTTAAATTAATTGTAAATGACATATAAAATAGTTTATTTTTTAATAAATCTATTTATTTACCTTGATTTTGTAAAAATGGCTACTTTTAATATTTTTGTAGTGCGTAAATAAGACTTTTAAAGTCCACTAACATTACAAAATACTAAAAAAAATTTAAAAAATGATTTTCCGGTTCATCCGGTCCGGAATGGAAAAATGGACCGGACCGCACCGCACGGGCAAACGGACCGGTTTGTCGAAAACCTTGGACTGAGGACCGGACCGGTTGCATTCGGTCCGGGTTCGGTCCAAACCGAACGGTCCGGTCCTGTCCATTTTTCTGGTCCGGACCGGATCATTTTCAGCCCTAAGTACATGGTCCATGCATTTGGTCGATTGACTAGTTTATACAATATTGTTAAAAGGCGTTCGAGCCCAGACATTGTGCCCCGTCATCTTTCACAATATCATGCCATATCATCATGTCCTTACCTTTAAACATGACATTTTAAAAGCAATTTTTCTTCCCTTTGTAATTATTAAAATCTATAAATACAAATTAAATCTAACATAAAGATTATATTGTGACTATGCAAAAAATAAATAAATTTATGTAACATATTGTACAATGAGTGTCTATTGATATCAATATTTATCATTTTTCGACTTTAAAACTTTATTCATGGAGAGAGTAAAAACATCTATTGCACCTGACTCTATTAAAATAAGCAATATAAATGTGTCCGTCATATATATATATATATATATATATATAACTAAAAACTTTATTGTCAAATGAAATAGAATCATATTTTTCAGACATCGCCGGATCCAAAAACTAGTGTAAACTGTAAAGCCGAGAAACACAAAAGATTTGGAACCTCAACATCTAACAAAACAAACTGACGTGTCCGTTTCACAGTGGCCACTCCAACTTAGAACTGGATAATAAACAAAACAAAAACTCCCAAAAAATGCATCTCTTTTCAGCCTCTCCTGCCCTTTGCCTTTCACATTAACAAAAAACAACACAAAACCTCTCAATTTCCCACCATTTTCTCTGCACATCCATGGACAAAAGTAACTTTACTCAATCTTAACTTATAAAACAAACAAAACCCACAAATTTTCTCCCCATTTTCTCTTCAGTTCAAACTTGAGTGTGTCTGAAAATGGCTGCAGTAACATCACTATCATTCTCTGCAGTAGCTCAGTCATTTGATAGAAAAGTGAGCATTTCTTCTGCAAGAGCTTTGGCATCTTCTGCTGATAGTCTTCGTTTGAGGTCAAATGTTTCCTGGGATTTCTCCGCTGGTGTCAGAGCTTCCAGTTCTGGTGCTCGTTTGGTAGTTCACTGCATGTCCACTCCCTCAGGTCATTATATCATACCATGTCAATTATTATGTCTTCTTCATTGGTTAATGTGTTAATGAGTGTATTTGGTGCAGTGTTGGTGATTAAATTGGTACTGATTGTTGTCTTGTTGAGTGGTGTGATTGTGCATTTTGAGAATGCAACTTATTTGTATGAGATATACACAACCGTTGTAACAAAAATGTAAAATGTTCCATAGAACAATATAATGAAAATCTTGAATATTGGTAGCGTAATTTTTGATGTTTTCATTTGTGTATTTTATGCGAAATTGGTGCTGATTGTTGAGTGATATGATGGCGCATTATGAGAAGTGCAAGTTAGTTTATTGGAAACATGAGAGGAAGATGTTTTTATTTCCATGAGAGGAAACATAGGACACTTGAATGTATTTATATTGTGTGTAAATATTGGACACGTGACAGTGTCTTTTTGGATATAAAGTTAGCTAGTAATTGATGGAGATTTTGTGTTGAGGGTTTGACAATGGTGATCAGTAGAAGGGGGAACTGTGTGAAGATTAGATGGGATTAGAGAGGTCAGAGGAGAGACACTCTGCTAGAACATGAACTTTAAAGTTTTAATAATGAAAGGGTAATAAAGATTATAGAAGCAGAGAGTGAACTAAATTTATGTGATAATGGGGTCGTTTTCTACATTTAATGTTAAAATTTATTAATCCTGTATTGCTTTGTGTCAATTGGACACAGGATGCATAAGTGGTTGAAGGATGAACGGTAAATAACATCGAGGAAGTAATTGAGGTCTAGATGGTTGCGGTGTTAGCTTCTTTTTGTGGTGTTTACTTTAGTGAGGGGACAAAATAATAATTTCTGTCAGAGTTGTTTTTTGCGGTAATTCTAGTGAACAATATTTAAGTTCTCCTGATTAACTTAGACTACGTTTGGTAGCATGCAATCAACTTTGTATTGTCATGGAGTCCTTTTAGCTCAAATGAGATTGAGAATGACGGGATAGAGGATACTTACGCGAAGGGGATGTGTTTGACTACATCTACTTATGAAATGGTGATTAAATAGGTTCACTTGAACAAATAGGCACCATCACCTTGTAATGGTAATTACATCTCTTTGACGTTTCCTCCTCACCCTAATTTCCCTTTAACTTTTCGTGCTAATTGGGATGTAATGGTGATTACATTACACCCTCTCTACCAAACAAGCCCTTAATGTGATACTTAATGGCTAAATCTTGCGCCAAAGTGTACTTCGAGTATATGGACTGAACTCGGGCAGTTTGTGTTGTCACCAAAATGGCATCTGTTGACAATGAAACTACGGCTACTTTCTATCTACAATCACATGGAATATCCGGTTGGATGATGTTGACCTTATATTTTACGATAGAGCTCGCAAGTGCAATGAAGACTTTGGATAAAGTTTGCTTGCTCTGTCTCAACTCCTCCTACTTAGTACCATCCTGTATGATCCTTGAATTCCATTTTACTAGCATGTCTTACCTGGTCGCTTGATGTACATTGTTTCTGTAAAGTCCCATGTTCGGCACATTGTTGCTTTACAGGATATGTGTGAAGCAAAAGAGGGAAATTATTGAGATTTTGGTTAATATTTGATATTGTTCTTGGTGATAATAACTCCTAGCAGTAGGAGATCTATCCATATCGGCATAAGACCCTGAATATAGACAAATTAATAATGTACTGAAGTGTGCAATTTCTTCATTATCCTCTTTATCTAAAGAACAAACAAAATGAGAAACATAGAGGACAATTATAAAGGGGATAATGTTGTAGAAACTAGAATCTAGATTATGATAGTGTGTAATAAAAGAAACAACAATCATATCTTGATGCTGATAATCTCGATATTTCTCAACAAATGAGTAGTGACTCTACCAACTAGTTTGCTATGACACCTGTATTATGGACTATTTTTTACTGACTGGCTTGTATATTCACCCAGTCCTACTCTTCTGTGCTGTTGGTCAGAGACAGCTCTCAAATACCAGGATCCAGTTTGGCACTATGATTTTAGCTTTATAGAAGAGTAGTGCCAAACTGCTCCTTTATAATTTAACTCCTTACCTCTCCTACTATTTGCGGTTCCCACAACCCACTACCTCTTTTTTTAGTAACTCCAAGTCACCGACAATCTATGGTGGGGCCTATCCTAGGTTGCTGTTTTTAAAACACTGTAACATGCTATCCTATTCAACCATAAGCTTCTGTCTATCCAAGGTATGTCCTTAACTAGTATACTCTTGCGTCGATACTTTTAAGTTTGGGACTAGCAGATGCACTGGATCTGCACATATAGTACTAAGCCCTATGAATGAATGTAAAATTTATTGCAAGATTGCTATTTGTGAGTTCGTTTAACAGAAATATTATGAAGAGCTCTAATGTATGCCATAATGCTTTATGTGCTATCGTATTCAAGCAACTATACATGTGCAAATACATCTTTGCAGATGTGAGATGTAACCTTGCTGCTTATTTTTTTGCCTTATAATACTTGGTTTCATTTTCTGTTCAGATGCTCCCCCTGTATCAGAGACAAAGTTAAATTTTCTCAAGGCTTATAAACGACCAATTCCTAGCATATACAACAATGTGCTACAGGAGTTACTCGTTCAGCAACACCTGATGAGATATAAAAGGATTTATAGATACGATCCGGTGTTTGCTCTAGGTTTTGTTACAGTTTATGATCAACTTATGGATGGATACCCAAGTGATGAAGATCGAACTGCTATATTTCGATCTTACATTGAGGCACTGAAGGAAGATCCAGAGCAGTACAGGTCTGTTAGTGGTAGTTTTAGTTATTTGCCAGTACCTTCTTTAATTTGGATGAAAAGTCATGCCCTAAGTTGTTCCGCTAGCGAAAAGCACATAGTCAAAAAAAGCAAGGAGTTGCTCCTAAGCACTTATGCCCCCTCCCTCTGAGTGTGTGTACATGTGCCACAGGTTTTTTCATTATCTCCCTTTTCCGTATTTTTGTGAAAGGGAAAGGGACTTGAGGAGGTAGTTGGCAGTAGGCAGCTGTTTGTGTTTGATAGATTTATTTTGCTTGTTTAGCTCCTGTCTATCAATTATGAAACACATCAGGTGTTTTGGCCATTAAATGTTCCTGTACACATAAAAAAAGTTTTTGATCGCTTTGTCAATAACTTGGTAATCATTGCTTACTGTTGCTTTGGGTTTATGTTTCAACTTGACTATCCTGTCCTTCAGCTGTTAAACAACATGTGTGCGTTTAGAAAGAATGACTATATCAAGTTTATGCTCAGTTTTTGCCGTGGTGTATGTCATCTGTATGTTCTGCATACAAATTTGAAGTGTTTATAAAGATAGTGATGATGTAAAATCTTTTGTCCATTAGAAAAGATGCGCAGAAGTTGGAGGAATGGGCACGTAACCAAACACCAGCATCTTTAGTAGAGTTCTCATCCAGAGAAGGCGAGGTTGAAGGCATCTTAAAAGATATCGCAGAAAGAGCTGGTGGTAATGGAAATTTTAGCTACAGTCGGTTCTTTGCAGTTGGACTGTTTCGTCTTCTCGAATTGGCTAATGCAAGTGAACCCACCATCTTGGAGAAGGTTAGGTCCTTGAATTAAGATTAAAATCATTTGAACAAGTTTTGTCGTGCCATCCCATCTGTCCTTTTTGCCCTGCCTTTTCCCATTTGAGTTGTTGAAGTTACAAATTGAGAAATTATTTACTTATAGCCGCTAATGGAATGAACACATTATTGGGCCAAGAGAGTGATTACTAAATACTATCGAAGGTTAATTCAGTCACATACATTATAGCGGAGGGGTAAAGTAGTAGAAAATTGTGTGGGCCATAACTATAATTGGATGCTTACTCCATATAGTGGCTATGGGCCAATTGTCTCTCGCCTCAAGTTCATGTCTGAATTTAGAAAGCTCTTTATCTGCTAATTGTATTTCTTTGATAGATGTTAAGATTTTATGGCATTGAAGCTTTAGCAAATGTGGGGATTCCAAGTATGAATGGTTTTGTTGATGTGTTCAGTAATATAGATTGTTTAAATATCGGCCTCTCTGGGGTAAGGCTGCCATTCAAGCCCCCACCCCTTTGCTTACCTCGCTTGGGCAGGATCCTCTCTATGCGCACTGGGAGGTGTAGGATTTGTTTAGTATGATTTGGAATGGTGCTCATTAAATGTTCATTGATAAGGGTTGTCTACAATCTGATCTTAAGTATATCGCATTAATTATTGATTCTTTATGAGATGTGTGGGTGCCAGTTACAAAAGGTGCTGTCGAAGATTTCAGTGATTAGGTTTGTCCAATTAAATCTGCAATGATGCTGATGAAATTTTTATTGACAATGTGCTCTTCAATAATCTTATTTCAAGTATACTTCGCATTTTGATTAAGTCTAGGCCTTACCCCAAGCTATCTTTATTTCCGGTTGAGATTTCCTGCTTTTAAATCTTCTGGTTAAGTAACATTTGTTATCTAGTGAACAGTTTGCTTGCCCTGTATACTGGTATTACGGTTTTTGGCCTAAAAAAAATAAATAAAAAATGCCATTACGGTTTTCTGTTTATCAGTGTCCTTTTGCCTTTAAAATAAAATGATGCTTCCTATTCCTCTTAACACTTCTCTTCTTGTTGCACAAGCAAGGACTAACCAGTCTTTATTATCATTTATTTTATACCAAATACTAGGTGACATGTTCCTAACTTTTGTTGTCTGCAACAGCTTTGCACGGCCTTGAATGTAAGCAAGAGAAATGTTGATCGTGATCTCGATGTGTACCGCAATCTTCTATCGAAGCTTGTACAAGCTAAAGAGCTGTTAAGAGAGTATGTGGATAGGTAAGCATAGCTCTGCTCCATATGAAATCACTTTCCATGCACTTATAGGGGTTGCTAGCAGAGCAGCTGTGAGATCAGGGGAATTCTTTAATAAGTATATTTATGTAAGATTTTTGTTAAAATTTTCCCTTTGCAGAGAGAAGAAGAAAAGAGAAGAGAGAGGACAAGTCCAGAAGGCTAATGAAGCAATCACAAAATGTTTGGGAGCATACTCATGTGTTGGGGAATAGTGTTGTCAATATATCTAATATCTCTCACTTATGACCTTCTGTTAAAAAGTACTCCGTATATGTTTATTCACAAATATAGAGAGAGTCTCCAAAGCTCTAAATCTACACTTTGTCTCCTGCTCTTGTTTAGATGTCAGGTTCCTTGTAAGTGTATACAGTTATTCTTTTTATACTCAGATACGAACTTTTAAATGAGGTTTGTGAAAACGGTAGAACTATTTGCAGCTCCAGATTTAGCTGTGACTCGGTCTCCAGTCAACTGTAAGTCTGTGACTGTGCCAAGTCTGTAACTGTGCCGTTTGCGCTTCTGCTAGTATTGCTCTTATGAAACCTACTAAGAGCAAGAACTTTAGCTTTACAAGTTAACACAAGTACCAGCTGGGGTTTATTTCTTACTTATATTTATTAACCAATCTGAAATAAGAGTTGGTGAAAGATTGATAAGTTTAATTCCAGTAAATACCAATTATTTTGGGAAACCATGTTGGTCATCCTAGTGAAACAGTGGTCGTTAACAAAGAGTGTTTGCTTACTTATAATTGACAATCCAGGTTTGACTCGCGCAAATTCCAAAGAGTCCGCTATTGTGGACTTGTGGTGGATAATTTGCCTAGTTGGCTTAACTTCACATCTAAGACCAAGAATAAAAAAATTCAGAGAATTATTCCACCACCTTCTAATGTTGTATCCTAATGGAAGACTAAGCGGTTACGGAATTCAAGAATGTTAGCCCATCTTTGCAATTCTGCAGGTTCAAGTTGCAGGCCTCATTTGAGGTCTAATTCGTCATGGAGAGTGGCTATGATGCAGATAATAAACGGAAGTTGAAGACTGAATTATAAGGATGTCGCTATGGATCACCCTCCAAATAAAAAGCGTGCTCCGAGTTGTTCAATGTCCACTTGCCCTTGTATTGTTAGTAGTATTTCCAAGTGTCTTTCTAGTGCATTTGTTTAGTTGATTATCTTTTGATTAGCCTTTATCAAAAGATATTATGGAGAGAAAGAAAAGATTTTCCGAAGTGATTTGAAAAAAAGATGAGTATTAGGAGTTGTTGTATTTCGTTTTCTTAGCTAAGTATATTCCAGGACAATAAATTTATAGGCCTTACAATCACATGGGCTTTTTTAATTGGCTTGCAGAAAATAAAGGACATTAAAATAGTAATGCTGACAATGCTAATTTCTAGAAGAATTTCTAACAATATGAAAAGGATGACATTCTTTGTAAATTAATTACATGGGCGTGGCAACCAAAAGGGTATTTTGGCCAGGCATCCAAGTCCAACAGTGCGTTAAAGCAGCGAGAACTAATCATGGCGTAAACAAAACACCATCAAGAATAAGTTTACAATGACCCCTAACTCAGATGCGATATGTCAACTCCATCTGGGATTCTGAACGTTTCAGCAGCTCCAAATTTCCTCCACTCTTCACCTTCTGCCATCGAAGAATCTTCTTCATTCTCATCTTCCTCGGTCCCACTATAATGCATCGAAGAGGGATCACGAATACTTCTAGAAAGACAGCCATGCGTTGCAAGCATGTTTACCTGTCCATGGTGAGAGATATCCACCACAACGGTATCGTCATCAACTGGTAGAGGTTGTTTCCAAGGTTCTCCATCAATCCTCATAAAAGTATGGTCAGCTCCACCCTTCCGAAACTCAAAACGTATTCGGTATGCCTGAAGTGATAATTTCAAGAATTTTATAACCTTGATTGTTAAATGCTGATCTAAAAATTTACAAAATAGTTTTGCATAAAAATAAAAATAAAAAACCTTTTCTTCCCCTATCCCTTTCTCCCTACATCGTTCTTTCCCTACCCGGCTATTCACATGATCAAGACCATAATCCCATGATAAGCTCATTTACTTCCCTAAATATTTCGCCAAAACTTGTATACATGTCACAATCTTAGCGGCGCTTCAATATCACGTTGGCAAACTTGAGTACCAATTATAGCTTAGAATTTATGTCAAAAGTGCATTTTAAACTCCCAAGTGTCAAATTCACAAGAGGATTAATAGATAGACCATGCCGAGCTCAACACTTGCTGATTTAGGATACCCAAGTTGAGGGGAAGGGGAAGAAAAATGTGATTGATGAAATGGGCAGGGAAAATGGCCCCGCCTATTCCCTTCCCTTAAACACTATTCAAACAAGGAAAAACTAGATCCCTCACTCTCTTTCCCTCCCCTTCCCTTCAAAACCCCTTGTACAAACAACATATTAAACTGGAGGTTATCTTCATAAAATGACAACAGTCTCCCTCCCATGTCATCACTAACTACACTACTAAAACATGGCAGGCAGCAACTAAACTACACATTTACTGACGGTGTTTATACTAGCAGTTTCCAATAAAGTAATCACTACCCATCGACAAAAGCTCAGCCAAACAGTGAAACCTACAAACAGACTCGATTTTATAGCACATAAGATTTTACGAGCTTGAACAGGAAATAAGAGTGCCAATATGGAATTCTGGAGGTGAATGAATTTTGACTAGTTATACAGCAAGGAATCAGTCCTACCAACATAGATTTCTTCAGTGGAACATCAAACATCAAATTGTTATAAAAGAATCTGTACGTTATAGTCCCTTACCTGTGCGAGACGAGTTCCATGGCCCTTTGGAGCTAAGAGAACAAGTCCGTGCCAAGCATCTCTGAAGCCAACAACTTCAATAAGACCATCGTCTACATATGGAGGAGTAAGATCTCTCTGCATAACAGATAATGGAATGGTAAGGCATTAGATATAGAAAGATGTGACGGTGAGGGTGGCTATTTTTGTGGAACTTTATTTATTTATTCCCGTATTTTTATTTTTGTTTGATGTGGAGAAGGGAACTGGTACAATTGCATGTTACAAAATACTAAAATGCGAAAATAATGTAAAGGAACTTACATCTCGTGCTTTGTTGTTGTTTGGAGTGCCCCACGGATTTAGTCCGCCTGAAAAACTGGGCAAGTTGAGGCATACAATTGACCTGATACTGTAAGTTGTAAACATTATTGTTAGTAGGTTCACCAGAAGCTAAAAAGATGAAATATTACTCCCAAAAGTTTAGCAGTTCCACATGTAGGCTTCACTTATTACAACAGAAGGATGATAGTTATCATGCAAGCACATTAATCATTTGATGTGAGAAAACAATCATGCAGTAGTATGATGCATATTTCTGTGGCTCAAGAATTTTCAATGACTCATGCACACTTAAAACAGAGTAAAAGCCATGTTCGAAGTTTTTAGTTCCTATAGATATAGTGCACTTGTAACCTAATTTATTGTTGCCTGCACTTTTCATTTCAGCTCACGTATGTGTGTCGGATACTCAAAACTCAATACGGTTATGGACACAATTTAAGCAAAAGCTGGAAATATTTCTTAGAAGAAAAGGCAAGTTTGACATCCACACACATAACCTTGTCAGATACTCTCTCCGTCCCAACAGATTCCCCCCATATCACTTTTTGACACTATTCAAAGTTCTTTTATGATTATTAACAACTCAAAAAATAAAATTGTTAAAAAATATAAAAATTTGATATTTAGTTTTGTCTTGAAAAATGCTTTCACATGATATATTTTTTTTATTTTTTTCATTTTTATATTTTGAGATATTAAAGGTCAAAATACGACCTCGACAAATGTGCAAAATGAAATGGGGGAAACCTGAAGGGACAGAGGGAGTACTTATAGTGGAGTCTATACAGCATAACTTCTAACCAAATATTTGGTAAAACTGGCACCATTTATCTGAAAAACCATACTAATACTCTCTTTTGCTGAATATAGTTAAAAAAATTCGGTCAAATTACCATACAACAGCAGTGTTTACCAGGTACAATAAACAAAAGTACATGAAAAACAAATTGACTGTTGGAAATAATTAGGAAACAAGTCTTTGCTGCAATCCCTGAGATTTCACATTTACGAACAAAATAAAATAAACAAAAAAGACACATATCTTCCATTACATTATAATAGACTAAATCCAACAACACAAGAAAGTCTCTTATCCTTATTATGTGTTGTAAATCTGTAATACATGTGTTAGTCCATAGCTCTTCAGCCAAGGGTCTATCAAAAGCAACCACTACTCTTCTTCGAGGGAATGCAACAATAGTTCATATCTGAACCCCATCATAGGTGAAAGCTTCAAGCAACTGGGATTATAAAATAATATTCTCATACAGTGGCAGGCCAAAACCCTTCTAAATCTTATATGGGGTAATATAATGTTGTTGTTTTACAAAATTATCATGTTGACAAGATGAAAGAATTACCAAGCACGACAGGTTACAGATATGATTGAGTTCAGATGCGGTAGTGACAGCCTGTCAAAACTAGATGATAGATGATGTTCATAATTACCTGTGAGGTATCTGAAGTTCTTCCCATTGACAGCCTTGTTTTTTAATGATTTTTACCTTGGCCAGCTGTGCAATATTCCTAACAAAAGAAACAAACATCTCATAACAAAATGATGAATTGAACTGAACTCGTGAGTCGTGACATCTCATGTCAATTGAACTGAACATAAATCAAACATGAACTTAACTGAACTGAACCACTTAGCTAAAAAAGAACTGAACTGAGTTAAACTAGTGAATTGGACTCATGCACTTAAATGACATGAACTGGACATATATCAACTGAAATTACTAACCTATACTCCTGGAGTAACTGTATTGGACTAGTAAGCTGAACTGAACTAATCTAGTGAACTGAACTAAACTAAATTTAAATGACCTAGAGTGAACATAATTCAACTGAAATGAACCTGTGATGGCAATTAATAGCTAAAATACTAGACATTAAAATTTATGAGAGGACGGTAAGACCATACTCACTTATCAGCAGGGTGGAAAAGCGAAGCGAAGAACCAGCCTTGTGACCCAACAAGTTTAGCATATGTACTCTGGACCACAATAGAGAAGTAAGGAGAAATCACCACAACAAACAAAGATGATGCCACCATCAGAAAACCTAACATGTATGTGATGCACATAGCAAAAATGGAAGTTGGAAATATGAAAGATTATCTAGGAACATTGTAGTTTCTAGAATATCGTGATTATATGGAATATTACTCTTTTCATAGTTTATTTTCAGGGCATTTTAGAATGCTATAATATTTTAGAGAATCAGTTTAATAGCTCTAGAAGGATAGAAATTTAGGATTATTATAGTAACAGATAGTCTTCTTGTTTGTCAAGTTAATCAAGTACTCGTACTCTTTAGGACATTAATGCACCTCGTACCTTGGGTTATCATTAAGAAGTTGAATATGAAATAATGATACGTATGTTTTCTGGAGATGATCTCCATCAGTATATGTTCATCTTGTCTAGAACTCTTATAATATGAGAAGCTGAGAATACTAGGGCCCACTTATGGCTCTTGGATTTGATGAATTAATAGCCATGATCTATTGATCTTATTACACTGAGAACAGTTTGCTTCACCCAAAAGGAACGGCAAAAACATACACAGGACCCTTTACCATAAGTAAGACCTATGAGGCTTTAAGAGTTTATGATGATCTATAAATTAGAAGCTCACACAAACTTTGTATCCTCACAAGTATGACCACAAAATTGCGGTCAGACCATCCTACAGAGACATACTAAAAAGAAAATGGCATGATTCCGAAATTAATAAAACTTCTGCAATAATGGTTACAAAAACATTTGTAAAGTTAGGGTCCAGCTGATAATTAGCTCACGTCCTGCTACAATTATTAGAAATAATTTCTCATAATTTTCATCAAAAATGTAATAAGTGTAAAATAAGATCAAAATTTCAGAACTTCCTGAAAAATCACAATTTTATACTCCCTCCGTCCCACAATATTTGATTTTTTGCAAGTCAACCTTGCATAACTTTGACCATTAATTTTTATTTTTAAAAAATTAAAATTATTTGATGAAAATAAAATTCTTACATTTCTAATCTTTTATATTTTCATCAAAAAATTTTAATATTTAAATGCAAAAAGTAACAGTCAAAGTTATACAAAGTCGACTCCCAAAAAAGCAAATGGGAAGAACATTGTGGGATGGAGGGAGTACTATTAAAGAAGGGCTTGGAAACAAGATACATATGTAGTTACTTGTCCTTTTTCCAATAAAGAAAGAGATAAGAAGGAGCACCCACAATAGAATGAAAGTTTTCTGAATTTGAAGAATTTCTTACCGCTATCATCTAGCGCTCCAATTTATGAGACATAGATTCAAAACGATTCACTTGCAAAGGAGATTGCAGGATAATCATTTTGAAACCCATATCGCACTACTTATCAGACATCAGTAATCAAAACAATTATTTAAAATACATATTGAATTAAAAACTTTGCGCACTCCTTAACATTAAACGGACTAAATAAATCGACTGTTATTCCTTGTCTTTTGAATAAAATGGTATTAGTAAAGATAAGAATGGTTCACAAGCTGTCTGGGCAGATAGTCGCTGCATTCATGCAGAGCACAAAGGAAACAACCACTAGGTCATTGGGGATAACGTTGTGTACATCTAGTACCCTCTACCTCACCTAGAGCCTCTTTAGAAGTGGTAGACAATGTTGGTATTGCCGCACTAAATCGAACATGTGCGATAAATAACATGAAAGAACGAAGACAAGAACAACAGATGGCTGATTTCCCTAATAACTAGTACAGTACGGGGCATTTTAAGTAATCTCTTCAAAATCCACTTTCCCTAACTCTTTCCTTAAAATCTAAATTATTAGAGACATAACTCCTCTTCGTCCATGGCCCCTGCAGCTTCCTAGAAAGAATACTACAATATAAGTATCCACACCAGTAGAGTACTACTATATGACTTGGGTAGCGACGTAATTAACTGATACAGTTTTAAGCATTTCCAAAGAGGGTACAAAGCGCCTCCTACTGAGGAAATAGTCAGAAATGACAGAGGTCGTTCTTCTTAAGAGCAAGACCACCAAAAGAGAAAGCACATTTGCGAGCTCTTACAGAAAAGGAAAGTATCATCTTTGAGATAAAAATTCAAGGAACACACGAAATGCAAAAAATTTCTAGCGGGAATCAATCACTTTCTTACATAACAGGGTGGATATTCGTAATCTCAACCGGATTCTACCAAGCCTTAGGTAGTGATTAGTAGAGATTATTTCAGTTAAAGCTAAATGTGATGTTATTAATACTAGTAGTTCTCAAGACCTGATTCCACGAAGACCCCTAAGCTAATGTTTATAAAGACTTATGGTTGTTGAAAGCAATGACAGATAACTTACAAGTTCCAAAATCTTACTGCAGCTATCACAATCATGCCTAGTAGGCTAGTAGCATCGGTGGTCCACCACCGTTCCACTTAGCCTGGACCCCATTCCCAACACACATCCATGAAAGTAAACAGCAAAAAGCTCCTCCCACCCAATGGGATGTTGAAATGTGGAGTTAAAGCTACAGGATGTTTTCACCAGTGTTTATCATGTAATTATAGAATGGGAAGACTATTACCTGATTGACTAACTGGTTTTTAAACTTTTCAGGATGAAGCTTCCGCTCAGAATGAAACGCGTAGGAGACTTGAGCGTCCATTCCTGTATATTAATAAAGAACAAAATAAAGCAGATTGTTAGAACTACTCAATAACTAAAATAGCTTGCAATCAATTTAGAATTTTCGAAGTGGCCAACTGACAAATGCAACCATGCTTGCAGGTGATACAAGAAGAAGAAAAACAAAAGCAACTCTCTCTAACAACCTTTCAAAGCAACAGAAGCATCCCATTTTTTTTGATTGCATCGGAAACATGGCGGAAAAGAAACGACTAACAACTAAAACAAGAACTATTGCACGACAAATTAGAGGAGAAATTATTTGTCAATAGCCTCAATTGGAAGACCCTACCCAATTGCACACTAAAAGACAAAAGAGTTGAAAACTGCTATGCTTTTCAGTTTTGACCATACGAAATACGTAAAGCATACATGTATGTTACCCGAACCCAAGAAACCCAACTACCCAGCCACCCTATCTTCCATCTACCACCCCAAGACCCACCCACAACCTTATCAACACGAATCACCTACCAAAACCGAACAAACACTATAACCATAGTTGCCACAAAGGAGCACCATCACCCATAGCACTTACTCAACAAACGACTGTGGAAAGGAACTGTTTGGCCGAACTATTGTAGAACTAATGCAAAGAGCTCATTTCACATAGCAAAATCCTCACCCGGCGAGTTTATCCCGTCCCTTCTTTACAATTGAAGGTGTTAGAGTTTTCGATTGTTCGGCGTCTGACGGTGAAGCCGACAGAGTAAAACCAGAGTTAGGGTAGTTTTGGGCGACATGAGTAAAACCCTAGCTTCGCAGTGTAGATAAGGAGAGAGATAAAATGGCGCTGAAGATGAATAAGAGAGAAGTGGTGAAGGGGAAGGGGTGAAAGAGGCTGAAATTAGAACTCATCACAAACAAAGACGAAGAAGGTGAAATTAGAAGTTGCCGTTGTCACAGACCCACCCGTAGTTGTCAGTGTTCTTGGTCAAGTTGGGTAGGGAAGACATAAGGAAGATAGAGGAGGAAGAAATGAAGGGGATGGCTGATTGCATCTCTACACAGGTATAGAGAAGTCTGCATACAAGCTTTTTTCTTGTCTTTACTGCGATTGTTCAATAGGGGCTATTGACCAATCACCTCTCCATGTTGGTGGCCTTCTCTGGAGAGTGAGGAAATGGGAATTAGAAAGAGAAAAATAAAGTGATCCATAATTCTCCAAGCTCTTCCTTGCCCCTACCCTTTTTCCCCCACTTATTCAGAGGGATTAGGTGAATAGCTAGCAAAGTTAATGCAGAAAGGTAGAATCTATTGCATTACGAGGATATGGACATAAGGAGGTTCAAGTCATTCATATGTTAGATAAATTCCAAATCTAGTATAACCCAAAGTTGAAGGACAAATAAAATATCTCCTAGTTCACCCCTGTCCAATAACATTACAATTAAGTACATCAAATAGAGAGTTAACCAGCTCCAAAAAAACATGAAGGCATCAGATCATGGAAAATGAACTATCTCCCATATACTAAGTGAAGAATCAGAGTTCAGGAAGTGATCAAATTCCTAGGTATACGAGGCCGTAACTTAGCAAAGAGCATAGCATTTTCAAGTACATTTATTAAAATAGAGTGTGTTATACAGAGAATTGCTACATGCATTATAAAGCAGACAAGCTTAAGGGAAGATTGTCCTTTTACCCATGCTGAAGTAGTTCCAGAATCCACCGCGAAATGTAAGGTAGCCTTCCTATAAAGCATCCAACAAGTTTCATCAGCAATTGGGTATGCTGGAGGAGTAATTTTACACTAGACATATATTTTGATGAGCGGGTGGGGGGAATAGGAGACCACAAGAAACACTGACTAGCTAAAGAAGAACATACATAATTCCTGTAGTCAGACATTCAATGAAAGAATGCACACAACAATGTTCCTTGGATAATATGACGTTAGTTTTTCATTAGCCTTTCGGTGGAAGTAAATAGTGAACCGCAGACAATTTTCAAGTGATAAAGAGTAAGAAATAATTTGTGAGACACTAGTCTCACTTAACACAGTAGCCTTAGTCTTATTCAAATATCGGGTGGGAGCTTGGTGGTAAGCTCCCTACCTTCCAAGCCAGAGCTACTGGTTCGATTCTCTTAAACACCAGGAAGAGTTTGCCCTTTACCTCCCCCTTCAGCTTGGTGGGGCTTCACTAAAATAAAAGCGTTGTCACAAGTCACGATTGTGTTATTTCACATGGACGAATCTTCTAGGTCTATAGTTCAACTTGGTGGGGCTACTAGTACTTCTACCAAACAACCACAATAAGAATACTTCATATCTGAAGCATGATGACCTCTAAGTTTGATTGTCTAGTTTCTGTGTCTATCTAGCCAAACTAGCATTTTGAGCTCAGGGTCAGGAATGATTCAAGTGGAAGATTTAATATGTGTTATAGATAAACTTATCTCCTTCAGGACTATTCCCAAAGAGTATAGCAGGATCTCGTTTTCGCACCATATGGACAGGGTGCAGCACAAACACAATGCAGCGTTTTAGAGACTCCGCTGATCTAAACGTCTACCAAATGTACACGATGGCAAATTTTAATTAAACATCTGATCTCCATATGTTGAACCTTCTTCTGACATATGCAGATTCCTTTATTCAGTTTGCTCGTAGTCTCATCAAGGTATTTCAATCTTCAAGGTACATAGAAGAGCATATTCATGGAAAAGCAAATATGAGACGAGAACTTACTACTAATAATGCCAGCCAAATAGAAGATGATATGGTTTTATGATTTACATGCACATATAGAAAGCTACCAGTACATTTGTATGTTGTAATAAAGAAAAAACCCTAGAATAACCCAATTTAATAGAAGAAAGAGGTACCATATTAGAAGAGTCTGTTGAAGAAACACGTTGAAATGCATGTAGTGAATGCGGTAGCTCAAGTGGTGCAATTGGATCACAGTTCCCTTCCTTTGGGATCCTCATTCTCATTAGAATGTGCCAGCTGTAGGTCAGAGAGTAAGCTATGAGATATTTGAAACTTACCCACTTAAATTATGAAGACATAGTATATCTCATGAATATAGTGTCAAACAGATGCATTACTTGTCAATCTTCATTTCTTTTGCTTTCATGACTTCATTCAAGAATGACTTGACAGACTGATTATCTGTCCCTGGATTCTTCTTTCCCTGCAAGTCATAACTGCAACTCAGTGTCTCGTCTAGACTATACATGGTCGTTCACACTCGTCTAAAGGGCAAGGGAGAGGGCCATAGATAAGCAAATACAAGATCTGTACCTGATAATCGAAATTAAAAAACATAAAGGTGTAGAAAGGCACATGCATATATATAAAGGTCGAGAAAGGGTTAGGCTGAGACCTAGAGACATATTATGGAAAATTAGAACATAAAGGTGAAAATTGATACGTGTTAAAAAGTGAGATCATATGCAAAACATAAGTAAACACGAGAAAGGTTGCCTGTGATGCATAATATGGAAAAGCTATCATACATTATATGAGGCCACTGTTTGAAGGAGGAGTTTGCTTACCCAACCGAATGCAAATGGTAGGTTATTTCCAGTTCCCAGGGGCACGGTAGCAATAGGAGGAGCATGAGACAACTGCAGGTCACAAACAACCCCAAGAATCCATCCAGCTGTACCATCACCTCCTGCAGCCTACCAAGCAAGCATAAATTAATGAATTGAAACATGAATGTGAAAATAATCGTCACAAATGTAAAAACCAGCACAAACACAACTTATCAGGATGTAGGCTCACAATTATTCTCAGTTTCTCTTGAATCTTAAAAGCCAATGCATCCTCCTTTTGCTTCAACATTTCCAAATTGACATAAAGCCTACTCAAAACCTTATCAGGAGCCTCTTCCAGCAAATCAATAACCTGAAATAAATAATCCTAGTCAGACAAGTGATTCACAGCTTCCATCTAGTACTTATGCATTTTTCAGTGACTTAAATAGCTGAACTTTACATCAATCAAGTATATTAAATGCTACGTGGCGGGTTGAAATTAGACGACCTAGTTCAACCTTACAGCACAAGATCCAAACAAGTTACCTGGTTTTCATTAAGAAGGGAACGATATGTAGCAAGCAGATTTCCACCTAGCTGACCACCACTTTTGGAGTTGATAAAGACAATTACAGGACATTCAGGAACATGTGAAAGGATCTCAGGCTCTGTATCCGGCTTTAGTATATAATCAGGAATGTAGAACTCCTTCAGAAAATCATCTGACTCAGGCGTCGGTACCTCCATGTTATGGTTCAACTGCAGAGATTCCGTACAAGTTATGTTACATAAAAGAATACAAAAGCAAATATGTTAAGCCAAAATGCACACTGAAGAAATGCAGATATGGGATGACAAGCAACAAATTATCCATCACAACCTCTGCAAGATACATCACAAGCTACTACTTGAACTGAATACGCACATAGTATCCGTTTATCAGAAGTTAAACACTCAAAAGAGGTAACATAGAACCCCGTAGATATTCATCATCAGTTACAAGCACAGCTAGTGGATTTGGGATGGCAAGGCAGCAAACACTCAAACAAACTGCAGAATAAAACTATCCGAAAAACAAAGCAAATTAGCATAAACAAAAATAACCTAAGCAACATTAAATTCTGAGACATACAGCCTTCACCTCATCCAACACCTAGTTATATCGATCCCAATTGTTGAGATTGAGAATCCTACCTCCCACCGTCCCTCCTCCTACCAGACGTCTCAGCAAACAACACGAGAGTCAAATCACAGATATCTTTACTATCTAGCTAAGTAGAGCTTCCACAAATACCGGATCACTATTATAATTACCCCTACAAAGATCTTAAAGAGTAACTTCTACATACAACAAATATACCCTTTTGACTTGAACACCAAAACAAAGCCTTTACACATACACAGACAAATAATTCACAGAGCTCAAGAAACGGAATTTACCTTTCTACGAAACACGAAAACCATAGAGAGCAACTTATACAGACCGAACAACAATCATCTTTACTCATATTCAAAACGAAGTTCCACCTCAACATGTTACTCACATATTTAGACCTGCCTAATAGGTCCGACCGTTTGGTTTGAATTGTTCAGTGGGTCACATTTTCAGTTACATTATAACGGCTCGTTCAGTTGTGAGTCGAAATCTCATATTCATGATGAGTCATATTTCTGAGTTGGGTCCACTTTTGACAGACCTCATCTAGTTCTTGTTAATTAACGACCCAAAATTTGAGTTACATAAGATATAAATACCTTTCCCGACCACATTTTTTGTTGATACACCACATAATGAGGGATGATAAACCAATAGGGTCTGTCAAATATAGGTCACAAGCAGACTAAGAAAAATTTCTCGAACAATTCCTCCTTTTTCACTTTATAGTTGATCAGTTTACCCGCCCTTCTACAAAGGAAAATCGCGATGTCCTCCTATTAGATCAAGGGATCCTACATACCCTATTGAAAACTAGTTTCTCCCACCTAATCAAGTATAACAAACTTATACTCCCTCTGTCCCAATAGATTTGCACCATTTACTCTCCGACACTATTTAAAGTCATAGTTTGACAACTAATAACTCAAAATATATAATTGAGAATACAACAAAATTGTGATCATGGAAAAGTAGGTTTAAATACAAATCTAACACATCGATCATCGTAAAAAAAAACAATTGGCGCTAATCTATTGGGACGGAGGGAGTACATATTCAGACACCATCAAATTTACCCAGGCCTCCTCCTACCTCGACCTTAACAACTAGGCGGAGGCCTCGTTATTAGCCACGTCGCCAAAGATCGAAAAGCCACATTCATAAAAAGACTAGCAATAAGATGAAATAATCTAAATTATACCGATTGGTACAAAGGGGCATAGGGAGGTTCGTCATTAGAATGACCACAACCACAAAAGCAATGCCGAAATGACTTGCATAATTTCAATTTCCCGCTCATTTTAATAACGAACTATTATTATTTGTACACGAAAAATAGGGTGATGTGGCAGAATTTTCCCGGCGAGAGAGAGGGGGGGGGGG
>CAAKMY010081512.1:19289-60440 GCA_901111285.1 Corrigiola litoralis | reverse complement strand
TATATATATATAATTACACATTTAATAGAATTTCTCTAATTCTATTTGGAAAAAAATAAAAAAAAAATTGGACCCGACTTAGAACTCACCCATAATGAGCTTTGAATCATAAAACATAAATAATTGAGGAGCAACATTGGTCCAATATTTATGAGCTCAACTTGTCTGGGATGTCGGATTCTCATATCTCCATCCGCGCAGCATTAGATGCTCCAATATACTAAAAAAGCATATACGTCTCGACATGAAATTTGAAGAATTCGTTAAAAATGTACCCCTCATGCTATATATACTTTCTTTCTCCTTTATAACCCTTCTTAAAATCTATATCATCAAGTAATCAACTAACACTATCGACCATGAAGTTGCTATATAAGTCAACAATTAGTCAACAAAATAATAGTGATGAATGTACATGCCATATTTTTTTATTTTTTTTGAAAGGTCCAACGAGTGAGGAGAACATGTAATTGATAACAATTTAGTTGCTCCTTCTAAATTGGCCAATAAAATATGTATCCAAGTAAACCTAGAAGACCTTCTTTAAGTGGTTGTTTGGTTGATAGTAACTTATGGATGAATTGGCAATTCGCATGAATTGAAATTTTAGAAGGTTGTTTGGTTGACCAAATTTTAGGAAGATGGAGGAATTGCAAATTCCATATGAAATTAGAAATTCCCATAAGATGTGCGAATTGGCTCACCCACTCCCCCTTAGTCATTCACAATTCCTACATACTTTATTACCTAAAATACTAATTTGGATGTTTAGAGAAAATATATATGTATAAAGTTAAACAATAAGACTATTCAAAGGATATAATGGTCTTTCTATCAAACTTATATAAGAACGGCATAATTTAACCAAACAAAATATAGGAAATAAAATCATATGAAATGAAAATTCCTGCATGTCAACCAAACATGTTTAGGCCAATTCCCATGAAATTCATTAGGGAATTAAATTCCATGGATGTGGAAATGCCTATAGAAATTCAATTCCCTCATAAACCAAACAACCACTAAGATTATCATAAGGCATAAGAGTCAAGTAAAACTATCATAAGGCATAGGTGTCAAGTGAAGCAATATGAAGAATCTTTCATTTGTCTTCATAAACTCTTGGTTATACAAAGTCAACGTCTACGATTTACTAGATTTATGGTGGCTGGAAAATCTTGTAGCTTTTAAAGAATTACCCCTTATATAGAGGTAATTTTTTTAATGTGTTTCTTATATGAAGTTGTTTTAAAAGTTGTGACTATTCCTAGTGACTGTTCATATTAGCTGACCTCTAATCAATATGAGAGTAGAGGTCTGATGTCGTTTTTATTATTGTGGGGTCTCATATTAGGTAACTTAAGCAATAGCATATTACAATAGTGTATAGTTTGTGAGTATTCATAGTTTGCAAGTACTTTCCAATGGCTATTAGATACATCAAAGTGTCAATACATATATGTGGAAATAGTTTCTTGAATTTAGGAAATCATCAACCCCATTTTCCTTTCAATAATTTAAAAAGTGGTCATATTCTTTTCAAAGGGAAATTGCTAGCTTCATTCTTACTCACAGTCCTATGTTTGACAATGTAATACCACATCCATGCATGTTGAGTTGATTGCATTAGCTCGAGGCTTGGAGTTAGCTTGGGATGAGGGATATCGCAAGGTAGAAGTTGACCTAAACAATAAAGCTTACATGGAGTTTATGCATGGGGATTATGTCCCTCATGGCACGCTACAATATCTAATACTTCATTGTCGTAATCTTATCTTCAACAAACAATGGAGTATTAAGGTGTATCATGTCTTCCGTGAAATTGCTTAGCACAAGAGCAACAAGATGGTGCCTTGTTCTTGGGAGGTTGAAATTGCGAAGTTTATGGCGGCTAGATGGGGATTTGCTTGGCATAGGAGCAGCATTACCAGAAGGTTGTTCTTGAGAGTGACTTTTTAATCCTTATTTCTGCTCTCCAAGGGAAGAAAGCGGGCCGGAGTCAACGGGATATTCTCTTGGACGCCATTTGCCTTTTATCGCGTTCTTTTGATGATTTTCTATGTTCTCATGTTAGAAGGACGGGATTTCTGTATCACATTGTATGGCTAGAGTTTTCCCCCGGATGGGGTTGAAGTTACTTTTGTAGACAATTTCCCTCAAGGCATTTTAGCCATGGCAGAGCTTGATTTAAATGAAGAACCCCGCTCTCGCTTTTGCCTCAAAAAAAAAAAAAAAAGATCACGCATATAGTTTTGAAAAGTGATTCCCTTGGTTTGGTGATGGCTTTGCAGAATAGTGACAGGGCTCGCGATTTGCTGCTAAATGATATATGTGATAAGTCTTATTCCTTTGATAGCTTCCTTTGCTCTCATGTATTAAGGGTAGGAAATACTGTAGTCCACTTTATGGCTAGAGTTACGTTCTCCACTTCTCCCCCCTAATGGGGTGGATTATGTATTTGTAAACGACTTTTCTCAAGGAGTGTTATCCTTGGCGGAATATGATCTAATAAACTAACCCCCCCTCCCGTTTTATTCAAAAAAAAAAAAAAATACATATTTTGCAGCGAGCATATGAACTTCTAAACTATTGTCTAGTCCGATCCAAGTCTTATTAGCAAATGGTCCATTCGGAGCAAATACAATGTTTAGTAACAACTTCACCCGAATATAATATAACAGTACTACATTGTCTACATATACTAAACCATTAAAAATGTCAGTCGCAACACAATCAATACTCTCTATGAAATTTATTTTAACACCCCACGCATATCACAAATCCTGAAAAATAATTCAGAAACAATTGATTTACAAGAGACAATGTGAGATCGCAAATGGCCCCAATATATGCATCTGAAGCAGTTGACCAAAATCTCATCAACAGGACAATTACAAAGTACTACATACGTATAGGAACCCCATGGATCACATATGTCCAACTATCCCAACACCTAAGGTAACAAAAGTGAAACAAAACCAAAATCTAAAACCCAATAAAGTGATGCTACTTAAGCTTGTACCTGTCAGGGGGCGCCACGTCATTAGTTCTAAAACTGCTTCACTTAGGCTTGCCCCACTTTCACTTGCAACTGCTGTCAGAGCTTCTGTTAATCTCTTCCACTCTGGTATAACTCTACTATCCCTTTTCATGTTTTTCATTTCAATGCCATCTTATTTTCCTAAGCCGGGGATAATTATAAGGCGCCATCTGGTGGTATCGAATTTGGGTGACACCCTTTTCACATGTATCATTATAATGCTGCTTGGTGGACCCCATTAATAGGGAGGATTATAATAATACATTGTGAGAGGGGTGATGCCCAAATTCGGTACCACCAAGTGGCGCCATCTTATTAATCTTATTTTCCTAAGCAAGAAAGTAGATGGTGTTTTTTCTAAGTAGTGACATTTATTTGTTTTTATTTCTTGTTGCATTGTCTGTTGTTTTGTGGGCAGTGAGTGCCTAAATATTGAACCTTGTTAATCGGAATGCGAAATGGTGTGATTGATTCTTAATCTACATGGTGGATATCTAAGTGGGATTTGGGGTTGAGAATTTAGGCTGGGAGTTATCAAATATCATTTATTCCAATGTTTGGTATGTGAGATTGAGATAAGATAAATCAAATTTACGTTTATGTCATTTTTTAATTGAGAAATGAATGAGTAAAATGAGTGTGTAAGTGAGGATTTCTTAGTAAATTATGTACTATCTTACCGTTTGCTTTTGTTTTTATAAATAATGGAGTGTAGGGTCAATGGGGAGTGAAGATCAAATGATTGGAAGTGAAAAGCAAGTGACAAGAGTTCTGTTTTGTGGGCAGCACTTTCCTGCTTCATATCTTTACACAAAAGAGTACCTCACTAAATTTCCTCATATTCAGGTAATACTTTTGTTTCTAGTATCATATAGGGAAAATTCTACTATAGCGACGACAATGTTGTAGCCATTGAAACAAAATGATCATAGCCATCAATTCTTAATAATTGATCACAACCGGCGTTTACTTTGTAAAAGGTCAAACTAATCAATGGCTCATATTTAAAAAGTCAATGTCTACGATTTACTGATTTATGGTGGCTACAAAATCTCTTAGCTACTGAAGAATTACTCCTCATATAGAGGTAAAGTTTTGAATGGATTCCTAGTGACTGTACATATTAGCCGAGCTCTAATCAAGTTGAGAGTGAAGCTCTGATGTTATTGTTGTTGTTGTGGGTCTCATATGCAGGTAACTTGAGCATATTGCAATAGTGTATAGTTTGTGAATATTCATAGTTTGCAAGTACTTTTCAATGGCTATTGTGCTCTTTGTATGCTTACTTTCTGGTATTTTCTTGTTGTCCCTTTATGATTTGGTTATACACTTGTATTAGAGATTAAATGGTTGACTTCATCAAAGTATTTAGATCATCCAAATGAAACATGGTCTCATGGCACCAGGTACCTAGGAGTCTCAGAACAGTAAAGGGTAAAAGCTCACTAGAATAATGATGTTTAATTGAACAAAAGCAACTTCTGTAGCTTATACATTGACGGGGCTTGTCCAGATTTGATGAACTCTTATGTGCACACCTTAAGAGATTGCTTAGATGTGTACATAGATTGCGATAGAGATCTCCTTAGAACTTCACATTTATCGAACAGAGATCAAGATATGATAGTTCATAGTTGTATGATTGAACAGAGTTTTATTGACTAGATTTCCCCTCATTATAATTTGTACCGTAGGTTGATGAGGTGCCACATTCGGATGTACCCAGTGTAATTGGCAACTATCATATGTGCATTGTAAGAATGATGCGTATGAGTTCAGATGTCATTTCTCGTGCGAATCAAATGAAGCTCATTATGCAGTATGGTGTTGGCTTGGAGGGTAAATTTCTTTGGATTTGTCATTGAATATGTATTACCTGCTATTCCTGGGTGGTTGAGTGGAGGCAATGTGTTTATTATTCCATTAATATCATACTTTCCATCATTTGTGAGCAGGTGTTGACGTGGAGGCGGCCACAAAGCATGGAATCAAAGTTGCCAGAATCCCAGGAGATGCTACGGGAAATGCTGCTTCATGTGCAGAGATGGCAATATATCTGATGTTGGGACTTCTCAGAATGCAAGTAGGCTTCTTTTATTTCAATGGTCTAGATTGTTGGTCCAAATGTTCCGCGATGATTTTGTTTGAGATAGCTAAAGTTCAGACACAGTTTCTATATGATCCTGAAGTATTTGATATTGATATAAACATCTTATATGCCTTTTCTGTTATCTAAAGAACTATTCTTTCTACAATTTAATGATTTCTTGATGTTTAAAAAAAAAAAAAAAAGAGTTGCTTGATTGTTCGACATTGAGTGCCTGTGGCAATGGTGAGTAGTGAAGTGTGTTTGTGATGAATGTGGTTTCAACACAACGTCAGAATGTTTGTGGGCAACAGTAGTGAGAGTCAGAAATGGTGGTTATGCTGATATTACCATGTCAGTGATAATGTTTGGGGTATGGACTAGTACTAGTAAGTAGTAATATAGCAGGTCTAAATGTGGAATGGCAGCAATCTGAATGGTATATCTGGACATGGCACTGAACTCCAGTTGCTGTTGCTGACTTTAGTGAATCAACTTGTTGCTAGCTCAATAATCTTCTAGCTTCCTTTGCTAGTATTTTCACAGTCAGTTTGTGTTGTGCAGAAGGAGCTGCAGATCTCAATCAAGCTGAAACGGCTTGGCGAACCAGCAGGAGATACTTTGTTTGGGAAAACTGTGAGTTTGAATTATCATTTGTTGCTTCGGTTACTTAGCCCAGAATTTTGAATAATCTATACGTCCAAATTGGCCTTTATTTTTCCTTTTCTTGTCTTTTTCCCTGCTCTTTGTCTTAAAGATTCTCCAGTCATTGCATTGCAAACAAGTCTATTTGACATAAGTCAGATTCTTCAATTTTGAAGAATTTGACTGAGCTGTACGTTTTCTCTACTGCCTAATTGAAAGATATTGCCCATGATTAAAATTGGCTAGTATTTTGACCACAATCTGGCCTGTTTTGGATGGAAGTTCTAATGTCCAACAAGAAGTGAAAGCTTTTGAGAGAAAACCTTATCTTTTTCTCCATTGTCTTAGAGGGTGAGGGAAGGTTTGTTCTAAAGGAGTGCCTCTCAGAGACTCAGACTGGTGTTATAGCTATTTCATCCTGCCATGACATTCCTATATGTTGATGCAGGTTTTCATTATGGGTTATGGAAATATTGGGTATGAATTGGCAAAGCGCTTAAAACCGTTTGGCGTTAAAATCCTTGCGACAAAACGTAGTTGGACAGTGAATGGTATGTTTTTGAAAAATATTGTTGCACTTCATGTCAAATACTATTTATGCTGCTTACATCTTGCTCTTAGAATTCATACAAAATTTTCTATACCTTCAGGCTCCACAGCTCAAAATGATTGTGCTGCTGACTTTGTTGATCAGAAGGGTAGCCATGATGATGTGTACAAATATGCAGGCATGGCAGACATAGTTGCTTGCTGCTTGAATATGAACCCTCAGACAGTAAGCTTACTTTCTTCTCCAATGAATCTTCTTGCTGTCAACTTTTGGAGAGTTTCTGACCAAGGCATCCACTATTTGTAGGCTGGCATTGTCGACCATAAGTTCATGCAGTGCATGAAAAAGGTGCGTTTTGCATGTTTCTCTGCCTTGATCGAACTTGGCCCCCCTTTTTCTGGATGAATGACTTTTGCGCTGTAAAGAGTTGTGGAATGGGATTGTAGTTCTAGTTCGTTTTTATTTCCAAACATGTCTTACCCCTACTGCTAGTGGCTTTTTGTATTTTGTGTAGACTCTTCATCATTGCATCCATAGCCAATAACTTTTATCTCTCTCCTTTCTTTCCCTTTTTTGGTCATTCAGGGAGCCTATCTGATCAACATTGCACGTGGAGGGCTCCTAGATTATCATGCTGTTACTCATAGCCTCAAGTCTGGCCACCTGGGAGGCTTGGGCATTGATGTGGCTTGGACAGAGCCAATTGATCCCAGTGACCCAATTCTGCAGTTTCCAAATGTTATTGTCACGCCTCATGTTGCTGGGGTTACAGAATATTCCTATAGATCCATGGCAAAGGTATACTTTCTATTGGGCTTGTCATTCCTAATCTTATTTGACGGAATCGCATTGAGAATATTTGCAACTTTACTTCTAGTTTCCGGTCTCGTAGCGGTGTCAGTTAAATCCTCATTAGAGTTATGGAGCACTTGTATGTGGCATTGACTAATGAGTAATGATGCATGTTGTGGAATGTTTTCTACAATCTATGTAATTCTTTTTTGGTTGTAGATATCTGAATATCTGTTCATATGCCTGCATGGATGGGGTTGCTGACTCATCCTCATGACTAGGGAATGTTACTGTCAGAAATGTTGTTCTAGAGTTGATGGCTTGAGAATTTTTTGCTTTTTCGGCTCATAGGTTTGTGAATTTCTAGCATTAGGGTGCACTAACAAGTGCACTTGCTACCGTAGAATTTCTTTCCTTGAGTCTGTTTCAGGAAAGCGAAATGTGTTTGAGTTAGGTTTAAATCCTTTACTGTTCAATGCACCATCCTGTGGACTTATAAGAAGAGGGACAGAGGATGAGGGGAGACCACATTTCCTCTTCTCACAAGCCTGCGCGGTGTGCGCACTGAATGATCTGCTCTCAGTTGGATTTAGGTAGTATTGGATGTGAAATGCTGCTTTGCTGACCTGACGTTTTACACTGAAATTATCAGAAGAATATCGCTGGCTTACAACAAGTGACTTGGACAAGGGCCAAACTAGAAATACTTTAAGGGGTATCTGTGATTGTTGAGAGCTTTCCTTTACAAAAACTCACTAAATTACTCGATTATATTCTATATTTTTCTGAGAAAACTACTGGCAGATGAGTTTATCTGCCTGCACCTGAGACCAAGTTCGGTCATATGCATGGTTTGGCACTTTGCTTCGTTTATAGTAGGGCCTTCAGAATATTGTTATGATTGGAGACGCTTTTATGGTTAGAGGGCTGGAGGATTTACATGATGGCTATGGTCTGTCTACTTCATGTGCTAGGACTTTGTGCTTAGAGATCCAATTAGCAAGAATCGTCAGACTTTTTGTGATGTCACATGGCTAGGTGTTTTAATGTACGAGCAGAGCAGAGCAGACTAAAATGTCTCTCAAAATGACTTTGCTGCTGCAGGTACTGAAAATTTTCAAGTATGCATAATTTTCTGAAGTTGTAATTGTTTTAGGCCCATTAACCACTCAAGGTCATGGCGTGTTCTCGAGTTGTAGTTTCAAAGGGAACCTCCGGTACTGATCTTTCTGATCTATAAATCGGCTTGATACTAATTGACAGCAAATGACAATATACGCAGGTGGTTGGTGATGCTGCTCTTCAACTTCATGAAAGGAATCCTATGACAGAGATAGAATTTGTGAACTGATAGGAAAGAGCCAACTTAGACCGTAGAAGCTTCTAGAAACACCAGTTGAAGCTTCAATTGTTTAGGTACCTTTCAAACTTGAAAGGCATTCTTACTTGTTGGTATATTGCATGGGTGAGGTTCTTGCCTAGATAGCATCAGGTTATGCTGTTTGCCTGTTTCAAGAAATTCTGAAATTGTACTGATATGAGTTACATAATTGCATAATGGATCACAAGCTTGGTATATCTTTTAACCGTATTCATATATTTTAGTCATTTAGTGTCAAATTTCTGCTTCATCTCTCTCTCTCTCTCTCTAACCTTCTAGCTATTAAATTCTTATTTCCTTTTTTTTGGCCACAGCTATTTGCTCTTCTGTGATGTATGCTCCTACGGGATTATGCCAGCACCATATTTCAGGCGAAAATCTAGACCTCCCGTTTATTAATTTTTTTTTTCCTTTTTTTGGCCACAGCTATTTACTCCTCTGTGATGTATGGTCCTATACAATCATCTCGTATTATAACTTGTTTTAGACATAGTATCAATTTTCCCTTCACTACTAATATCCTGCCAGACCAATTACTGCCCTGTAAGGCTGTAACCCTATCCGTGTGACAATACTGTTTTTTTTTTTTATTTTTTTTTTTTTGTTTTTTTTTGTTTTTTTGGCGGGCACGAAACTGATATCTGTACATAGAATCCTGTCGAAAATGGAGGAAATAGAGCTCTAGGAAACCCTTTCTGAGTGACATACTGCTGGGTGTTGAGAGTTGAAACTGATTCACAGTTTAGTCTTTACTCTTCAGGGATATCACAGCAGTACTCATGCCAATCCCCATATTTGCCCAGGACTTCACACTACAGTGTTACTGATTTACTGTACTAATACTTTCCTATACAGGCTTATAGTACGAAATCCTCTCCCAACATTTGACCTCTAGCTACTATAGACATTATCAAGAAGGCTTATAAGTTAGTACAGGAAATGAACGCCTGTGAGGTTACGATGTACATAGGAATTTACACTCTCAAGACTAGTTTCCTCATGTACTTTCGGTAAAATCTGCATCAATAACATCTCCAGTCCCATCAGAAGTGGTTCCAGCTGACCCTGCGGCACCAGCAGTAGTCCTGTCGGTTGCCGGCCCAGCCCCAGCTGCTCCTGCTTGGCTGTACAGAGATTGCCCTATCTGCATTACTTCCTGGTTGACAGCAGCTATAGCATCTTTAATCTTCTGAGTTGCACCACTTTCAATTGCATCCTTGAGCTCTTTCAAACTAGCTTCAACTTTCTCCTTTACCGCAGCAGGGACTTTATCTCCTAATTCCTTCAGCTGCTTCTCAGTTTGGTACACAACAGAGTCAGCCTGGTTCTTTGTATCAATGGCTTCTCTCTTCTCCTTATCCTCCTTGGAAAACTTCTCAGCTTCTTGAACCATTTTGTCAACCTGCAGACAGACATTCCAGTCACATGAGTATCACTCTGAACAGATCTGAAGCCTTTAAGGCTATATCTCTGCATAGGAAACATATACAAGTAAATCTACTTCTAGAATAATGTTATAAACTTCCAGAACACTGTATAAACTTCAATTCATAATATAGCCTCCTTAAACCATACCTCGTCTTTAGGCAAGGTGCTAGCACCAGTTATGGTAATGTCCTGCTTCTTTCCAGTTCCTTTGTCCACAGCACTGACAGAAAGAATTCCGTTGGCATCAATATCGAATTTAACTTCAATTTGGGGTACGCCACGTGGAGCTGGAGGAATCCCATCTAGTCGAAAGCTCCCAAGTGACTTGTTATCCCTGACAAACTCTCTTTCACCCTGAAGAACATTGATCTCAACACTTGTCTGCCCATCTGCTGCAGTAGAAAACACCTCTGATTTGGAAGTTGGCAAAGTTGTATTCCGGGGAATGATTTTCGTCATAACACCTCCAAGAGTCTCCAGACCCAGGGACAATGGAGTAACATCCAATAAAACTATGTTGCTAACATCTCCAGCCAACACTCCGGCCTAATATACACCATCATGTGGATTAGACATTGTTAGCTAGCTTTGATAACAAGGTTTTGCATCATGTGCTAGTCACATATGACACTTACCTGAACAGCAGCACCAAGCGCAACTACTTCATCAGGGTTAACACTGCAATTAGGTTCTTTGCCCATCATCTTCTTCACAAGATCATGTACTGCGGGTATCCTTGTTGACCCACCGACAAGGATGACTTCGTCTATGTCTTTAATAGAAAGCTTTGCATCTTTTAATGAGGTTTCAACAGGTTTCCTCAACCTGAAAAATTACAAGCAATAACCAGTATTCATATCAATAAAAAACTTGAGAATTAAGACTTTCAGCAGATGCCTTAACCATCATGAAATCATACCTGTCAAGTAAGTCTGAGCACAACTCCTCAAATTTTGCTCTTGTTAAGTTTGTGTCAATGTGCTTGGGGCCATCTTGTGTTGCAGTAATGAAAGGCAAGCTGTGAAGAAACATGATTAATTTTCTTTGACTCCGCACACATACGGAAAGACTCCAGTTTTTTGTAGAAAGATGTCAATACTTACCTAATGCTAGCCTGAGTCAGGGTCGATAGCTCAATCTTGGCCTTCTCAGCCGCCTCAGTCAGACGTTGAAGAGCTTGTCTGTCTTTCCGAAGATCAATGCCTTCATCACTCTTAAACATATCAGCTAACCAATCAACGATTTTCTGCAGTGTCACAGATTTTCCAAGTGTCACCCAGATGGCTACTGATATACACAAAATATTGAAAAGTCCTCAAGTCACGAAGTTTAATGATTCCAACCTTGTCAAAGTCATCACCTCCCAAATGAGTGTCACCTGATGTAGATAACACTTCGAACACTCCATCTCCAACCTCAAGAACTGTCAAAAGCAGAACAAGATCATATAAGCATTCAGTTCAATTTGTGAAAGTGTAAACACTTAGAACACATTCTGTTTGTTCTTTTTTTCTTTTACAAAGAGCTTACCTGAAACATCAAATGTACCGCCTCCTAGATCGAACACTAGGATTGTCTCATTGCTCTTCTTTTCGAACCCATACGCCAATGAAGCAGCCGTTGGTTCGTTAATTATTCTCAGAACATCTAAACCAGCAATTCGACCAGCATCCTTAGTAGCAGTTCTTTGAGAATCATTGAAATAAGCCGGCACAGTAATTACAGCCTTGTTAACAGTATCATTCAAAAACCTTGATGCATCTTCCACAAGCTTTCTCAACACCTAATTCAAGTAAAAGGCATGACATTTCAACAAAAAACTTCGAAATCGGTAAATCCTACATGCCTTTTATCCAATAGAAGCCAGAAAACTCTCACTTTCTACTAACAATAATTTCTCTACTGGGTTCGGCTCTGTTTCTAGTTGCTACCAGAGTCCTTGTGCTCAAATTCTTACATGCTTGTAACTAATTGCCAAGCAAAATATCAACTTCACATATGAAATGACTATCCTACAAATTTTAGCATATCAGTTTCACCATATTCTAATGTGTATAGAAAGTATTTAAAAATATTGGTTGAACTCTAGCTGCTCGGCTGCTCCTATATGTTTCCCCGATTTTCATCCAAGGTAGTGGCTGCATGTTCCCGAGTCATAAACAAGATGATCAACATAACTAGCATAGTATACTGTATATCTATACAATTATAATAAATTACCTGTGCAGAAATTTCCTCCGGAGCAAATTGTTTACCGATCGCAGGACACTCAAGCTTAACATTACCATTCTCATCCTTAACAACCCTATAAGAAACCTGCTTAGACTCCTCATCAACTTCCCCCATCTTCCTGCCTACAAACCTCTTGACAGAAAAGAAAGTATTCTCAGGGTTCACCACTGCCTGCCTTTTCGCAATCTGCCCTACAAGCCTATCCCCGTTCTTGGTGTACGCCACCACGGACGGCGTGGTCCTCTGCCCCTCCACATTGGTTATGATGGTAGGCTGCCCTCCCTCCATTGCCGCCACGGCCGAGTTTGTAGTCCCTAAGTCTATCCCCACCACCTTCTCATTTACTACTCTCAATACACCTGGATAACTTTGCTGCTTATATAATCTCTTGGTGTTTACTAGGTTGTTGGTACGTAGTTTTTGCCCTAGGAAGGACTTTTTGTTGTTGTTTCCTAGGAAGTGTATTTGGGTTGCTGCAGAAGCTGTTGTTGCTGCCATGATGATCAGTTGATCACAGTACTATGTTTCAGAAGATGTTTAAGTTTAACTGTTTTAAGGAAGTTATGTTCTTTTGGGTTTCTGTTTTTAGTAGGAGGAAATGAGCATGATCAGAAAAGAGTACGTTTATATAAAAGTATAAGAAGAGTTTTGGAGGGAGCATGCAGAGTGTTCTAGAAGTGTCATCCAGCGTTGGATAATTGGATATGAGTGGGATTGAGAGGGTGGTGACCGTAGGATTTGGTATTTGAGTTTGGCGTTGTATGAGATGCTAGTAAAGTCTAGGAGTTTCTTTAAGTTGAGTGAATGACTAGGAGTGACAAACTGACAATGTGACATATGATATGAGTCCTCATGAAGAATTGTTGATAGTTCGTGAAGGATGTGTTGGATTTGGAGAAAAAACTTGGAGCATAGACATCATGTAGAATGTGGATTTTAGCTTTGTTTTAGCTGAGTCCTTTTTCTTTGAAACGAAGAGGTCTAAAACCCAGCCCACTTTGCATTTGAGTAAAGGCACTGAATTGGCAAGACCAATTACAGGCCCAACTTTCTTTCTTTTTTTTTTTTTGCTTTTTGGTTTATGTAAAGGTATAGATAAGGTGAACACAAGCAAACTTGAATCCAAAGACTCACATATACTTCATCAATAAGTTAGATGTATGAACAGATAATTAAGTGGTTAGAAATATATCTCTTAGGTGAGAGGTTAACCTTTATAAAACTTTCCACACACAGTATAATTTTTTATCACGTCAAAGATTTACTACTGTGTACTAAAAGTGTAAGAATGTAGAAAAATTGTTATCATTTTGACTTCGATAAATTTCACTTTCGCAAAGTTAAAATATTCTCTAAATCTTTCTTTTCTACCAACATTTTGTTCATAAATTACAACTCAAGATATCTGGTTGATAACTTATTATCATACATATCACCTTCAAAAAGATAATATCCGATTTTCATATTATTGTGTGACTAATTACTACTCAAATTCTGTTCAAGAACAATATTTGCAACACAATTAGTAGACATAAAAGAAAGAATGCAAGTCAACTCTTTCTTTAATCACATAAACTCAGTGGCGGAGCCACACTCATTGAAGGGGTGTCACTTGACACCGTATCGGCAAAATTTTTATTTAAAAATATACATACATCTTCTCTAAGAGCAATAATTTTATTAATAAATGACCTCATATTTAAAGTTAATGATATATTTTGTATATTAATTGACCCCATACCTTACAAATTCTAGCTAGGCCACTGCATAAACTCATTTGTGAGTTTTCTAAGCTTGTCAATTGTCAGGCACATACTGAAGCCAGTCCAAAGTCCAAACTTGTGGCATAGATCATGTTGCGGAGAAGA
The DNA here is from genome assembly GCA_901111285.1 of Corrigiola litoralis. Taxonomy (NCBI): domain Eukaryota; kingdom Viridiplantae; phylum Streptophyta; class Magnoliopsida; order Caryophyllales; family Caryophyllaceae; genus Corrigiola; species Corrigiola litoralis. Next base: position 46,418 of record CAAKMY010081512.1, on the reverse strand, counting down.
TTTTCTCCCCACCAACTCGAATTTTCTCTGACACAAAATCTAAGGCAGTCCAAAATGTTAGGCCATGTTTCTCCCACCTGGCCATTCCAAATACTGTACACAAGTCACAACCACTTATCCTTGATGTGCAAAATCGACTCATTTCTCCTTACTTTTCTTCTTCCTTCCAAACATTAGAGTCATTAGATGGTCAAAATAATTGTTTCCAAAAATTTAGTCACGTACTAAAAGTCTCTAAAACTAAGATTTAGGCGAGTAAAAGTCATGTCACATGATCAATACTCGTAAAATCATTTTTTAATGTAACTTGATAATAACATTACTATCATGATGACTAATCTACAAGCAAACCATCACATAATCAGCACTTCAAGAAGACTGTTTATTGCTAACTCCAAGTTACTGTACCCAATTGTAACTACAACAGCAGCAACTTCAGTACTACAACTTAATAAAAAGTACCCAAGTCGTACTTTTACAGTTAGAAGTGTAACTGATAGAGACAGCAGCAGGGGCAGTGCTCTGGTGCAGCAGCGTCCACCAAGCACAGATGAGGAGCTGGGGATGATGGTTGATCAGACGGCTGAGGTGGGGATTAGTAGAAAAGAAGACGTAACTGATGGGTTTGATGATAGTAGAGAGCTTGAGTATCTTGTGAGGGAGTATGGTTGGAAAGTGAGGAGGATGGTAGAGGAAGAGGATGAGATGAGGAAGGTGGCTCAGATACAAGCTGATGCTTTTCATGTTCCTTCTCTTTTCTTTGATGATTTGTTCTTCCAATTCTTTCAGGTATTTTTTCACACTTGTTACATAGTATTAGAAATAATTACTTTTGCATACATATTACATTTCTAGCTCTTAGTTTATGTTATGAACTCTTGCACTCCAGTGTTCAGTCAACTTGGACGCTAAATAGGCATTTGAGGGAGCGTATTATGAATACATTCATCGATTGAGCCTCAATTATCAGCTTAGGCTTTTAGTTGAGTTGAGCGTTTCATAATCACTAGATGATGAGTGATTTTTGTTGTTGTTATGAATATATTCATCTGAGGGAGCGTATTGTGAATATATTGCAGGCTGAAGTTCTTGCTGGACTTCTTTATAGATTGCGACATTCTCCACCAGACAGGTTAGTACTTCTATTGACTTATATAATGAGCAAAATGTTCATGTCAATAAAGAAGCATACTTCAGGATTGCACAGATGAAATTAGTGTTATCATGTTATTAGCTTGTGTATGTAGTTTACCCCAATCTTGATGTTGGAGTTCGATCCTCATTTGTGATTTAGTACGCTCCTTACATGCCAGGAAAGGAAAAATAAAAATAAAACAGAAGCTTTTGTGTGCAGTTTGTGGACCCTATATATTTGTATAATTGTTTTGGTGTAGATAATCTAAGCTCCTCAGCACTACATGAAAAAGAATAATTGGAGTATAGAATGAATGTTTTTTGGCAAAAGGCTTATAACCGGAAGCCCGCACCGGCCCATACAGACCCACCCCTGGGCCATCATATGAGAATTAGTCGCGGGAGGATCCAGTAGTCCCACACACTGAGGGAGGCAAGGGGGAAGGGGAAAAGCTCATGCCTTATGGCCTCGAACCCTTGACCTCTTGGGATTTTTGGCAATACCCTTTTGCCTCAGTGGTGTTACCACTGAACCACGACCCCGGGGGGTAGTATGATTGTTTTTTCTTTGTTCAAGTTATATAGATTTCCCTCCTAGTCCCTGTAATGTAGCACCTTGGCGTCATGCCAAAAGCGTTATCTGTTTTTAGTAGGTTTGTCATATGAAGTGTCAAGATTGCTATTGAGACTTGGTTTAATGGTTATGGTCCAAACTCTAGACGACCAATTTATAGGTTTAAATCCTGCTGTCAATTCATGAATTAGAACTTAGTATTGTTCTAAGTAGACCTGTAAAACATGTCAGTTGAGTCCATTTTTGGTCATTAAATCCTGTATAAATATCTATTGTTTGAAAATTTTCAGATTTTGGTTAAACAATTTGATTGAGTCTTTCCTTTAAGAGCAATACATCTTCATCAACTTGCATTGTTTAATGATGAGCAATAATAAAACAGGTATGCATGTCTGGTGGCAGAGCCAGCAAAGGAGGAGAATACCTTAACGAACCCACATTCACAGTCACAAGCAGATCATCAGCAGCTTGTAGGTGTTGTCGATGTCACTGTATTGAGAGATAACGATGTTGTCCAACACCTTCAAGGAGCTCAGGAGTATCTTTACGTATCTGGAATCGCAGTTTCCAACAATCACAGGTTTTGGCCTTACATTTCACCCATTAACTAACTCAATATTGACTTATAGCTATGCAAACTCTGATGTCGGTGTTATGTTAACAAACATGTGTAGGAGACAGAAAGTGGCAACTGCCCTGCTGAAGGCCTGTGAGGTGATATCATTCTTATGGGGGTATCAATATCTAGTGCTAAGGGCATACGAGGACGATTTGGGTGCTCGTACATTGTACAGTAATGCTGGGTATAGACTGGTGTCCAGGGACCCTCCCTGGGTCACTTGGATTGGTAGAAGGCGTCGAATCCTCATGATGAAATGCCTTCGCTGATCTTTAGCTGCTCCTCTAGCAAGTGTTCACCTGATTTGACTGTGCTTCGTAATTTTAGCAGAACTACTTTACAGGGTTGTCTGTTCAACATAGTGCTATCCCTTGGAATTCTGAAGCTGAGCGAGAATTGATCAGAAAAGGAAGAACAGAAATGCTCCACAATGATTCAGAAGATTCAACGAAGCATGTACATACAACTCTGTTCTCCAAATTGATTTAGAGCAGCATTAGCTCAATTTTCCTGTTTGTAAATGGCAAAAGCATATCCAAGTAAAAATTAAAAGATACGGAGTACTCCGTATCATCTCTTGTTGATTGTAAAATTTTGCGTTTCTGTAAGATTATAGAGCGTATATTGGGCTGAGTCAAGCGGCAAGATTAGTTTTTTTCCCCCCTCAAGTTGGATTGTTAACAAGATATTGTTATGTGGTCCTGGATCACCACGCCATTTATGGCCGTGGCTAATAATAGTCTGCAACATTCCAAGCTATGTCAGAACATAACTGTATTGGCCTTCCTTTGCAAGCGGACATCAGTACATCACCCTCTCGCTCTGCTATATGTTTATTTTCGCCAGTAGGAGCTAGGGACCTATCATTGTACCATACAGCTTACTATGTAGCACAAAGTCATAGAGCTGATTATGATTAACGTACCCAAAGAGCATGACATCAAGAACAGTATGTACTAGCATTAGGAGTAAATTAAACAACTAAATAAGGCCCAAAGGCACCTTTCGAACATTATATGGTAACAGCCTAACAGCTAATCAACAGATACACTGCTTAATCTGCAACATAACAGAGGGAGTAAAATCCGGAGCTTTGGCTTGGCTTTCTCTCAACCAAGCAACACATGCAGACAACCAAGAATCACACACGCAACAAAGAAAAACAAAAACAATATATAAGGAGAACTATCTGTTTGTAATTATGAGACTCATTTGCGAAATCGCAAATTGTAATGGAGCTTTTCCTCCACACGTGCTCCTGGAACTTTCCCTTATTATCTGATGGTCCCAAAGTCTTTCAATCCTTGCTTCCTAGTAACAGAGTTTAGGGAAATGGGTGAATGAAGGAATGAAAACAACAAAGATGATTTAGCAGTCTTGTACTACTGTACGTCTGTACTAGTAACAATTCTGATCATATCCTCTACATAACAAAATTAAGTTGATTGAATTGAGCCCTATTAAGTTATTTTGATGGTTACACTTATAACAAGCCATAGCATGCAGTAATATGATTGAGACTATCCCTTCCATTTCAAATGTGAATGACAAGCCAATATCTTCGAGTATCTAGCAATTTGTTAGTATGTCAAATATGTCAATGCATCACAATTTTCATAAGTCCTGCATTATCTATCTCGAATTGTCATGAATGGCGCATGTAAAATTGTATAGGGTTTAAATTCATAGAGATGAGATGATTGTGTTTACCATGCAACTATCGACACCAACTCCTTTACGTTAGCTATCATAGCCTTTGAGGGTTCACAAGAGACATGCTATCCATAATTTCAAGCAAAAGTCAAAAGTTGTATCACTACAAAACATACGGAAACAGAAAGAAGCATGCATATTTGACATACTGATGACTAAAACCAATGCATGCTAGCTAAATTGGGCTTGATTATAATTCAATCCTCTCATGAAAGAAAAAAAAACTACTGTGTATTGGACAGTAAAGAGGCAAAAGTGATTTGTACAACTAATAATTCGGTCCTTTATTTACCTGTCTTTTCGTTATAAAAGAAAAAAGTAAGGATGTAGTGCTGTAATTTTAAAGCTCGCCGCATGTATAGCCGGGGACCAAAGGCCACATGAATGAAATAAATTGGCGGGAAAGGTAAAAAGGCGGGTGGAGGGTTCGGCGCATGGTGCGGTGATGGGACCATATAGACATGGCCATGGACCTCATGGCTAATCAGGTGTAAGGGTTAAAGAGATGTGGGTCATAGTGAGATTTAGAAATATGATTAGCCACACCATTATCTTCCTTAAACATGCTGTAATCATCATTAAATCTTTGCTACTTTTCCTAAAGAAACGATCTTTCTGCTATACATTTTCAGCAGTAGATAGTGGTTTGCTTGTGTAGCTGATATGCTTTATTTTCTTCCTAAGATGTAGATGCATGGTTGATTCACTAGCTCCACATGAGAATTATATAGGCGATCTGTAGGGAGTTGAAAACACGAATTTACAACTCTATAGAGAATTATGAGACGCTATAGAATTTCAATTTTCTTAATTTGTTATTGTTTGCATTATGATATGTACAATTATTGTTTTTGGATACGTTCGGCTGAAAGTCATAAAATGGCTAAAACTTAAATGCATATCCTTAGAGAGACTAGAGTAAAGTGAATCGATTGCCAAATCAATTGAGACGCTTTACGCCGTCTTATTGTTAAGTTATTTAAATCCTAAATAAAGTATTGCTACGATTTTAATGGACTCTACTGTACTTGCATAAGCAGAGCAAAAGAGAGTGATAGCAGTTTGTTTATGTCCTTTGGTGCATGACTTATTAATTATTTATCTATGCAGTTTGTACCAAGATAATGTATTTACTTGGAAGCTTCTCTGGGTTTATTGTGCCACCTTGAATACTATGTGTAGGTGCTAGACTTCGAGGAAGAATCACCTTAGCTTCAAGGTCAAATTACTATTTTTGTAACTAATTTCAGGTACACTAGTTAAATTTGTTCATTAGGATGATAATTAGAGACCGACCACTATCACCAATGCATGCTATTCAGTAGTACTACGGAGTAGAAGTAATTAGTAAAAAAATATACAAGGATGTACCTATATGAACTATATCTAATCACACTCTCATGTATGTTTTGGTCCAGTTATAGATTTGTTTATTGTGCGACTTCGAATTTTATAGTATAGGTCCTAGAAAGAATTATCATTAGATCTAGGTTGTGCTTTGTACCAACTTCTTTAAACATTTGCAGGGAAATACGTTACCAATGATTGAGGCTTAATGCTAACTACCTCTGAGTTTAATAATGGGGAGGGGAGAGGATCATTCATACTCTAATATGAAAAACTAGCTTCTTAGCAATGGAAATATCGTAACTTGAATAGTTAATCTATGAAAACTTGCTACTCTTATTTGGATGTTCAAGATGGAAATAGTGAAATTTGACCATTTTAATTTCAAGAAGAAACAATGTATTAGCGGATAGATCAGCTAATTATGCTAGAATTGATCTTAGGATATTGTATACCTTAATTTTGCCCATATCGATCATCTTTTTATTTCCGTGAATTTTAACATAGTTTAGGGACTACCCACTTTTAACTTTTAAGTAGTCCTTGTGGCAATTTTGTGAAAATAGGGACAAATACACTTGAAATCTTTCACTCCTGTTCTCTCGAATAAACTTTGCGATTGTGTAGAAAATTTTCTAAAGGTAGCCAACAGTTGGAAAAACGCAATGATATGAATTGAATATTCAACATTTGAAAAGAGCATGCACTGGTAAAGACTAGAGCTATAAAAGGCCATGATCACTGAAGTAATGGGGTACTCCAAACCTTGACAGTTACTTGTGATTGCTTCATCACCCACTCTTCTCATTCATTCACCTAACTGTACATTCCAACACCACCAAACAAGATCACAAAGATGGTTAAAACCAAGAGCAACCACAACAATATAAAGAATGCAATCATAGCATTCTTGGCACCACTCCCTTCCATATTGTTTTATCTGTCTTTCCTACGCCATTACTCCAATGCTGATCATTCCCTCTCTTTTGTTTGGTCATGGTGCTACCAACATCCCCTCCTCCTCGCCAATGCCTTATTCTTCTTCAACGTCGATGTCATGTTTTGGATCATTGGCCACCTCCAGTCTAGCCATTGGGTATGTACACTAGTCCTCACATAACCTTTCTGTTTTGTTTTCTTGAACACATTATCAGTCTCGTCATTCTTTTATCCGGCACACAAGCACCTTCGATAATTATGTATTTTTGGATGTGATTTTGGCGTGCATGGAAAATTGATGTGGCAACATTTTAAAGTATATATGTACGAAAGGATGTCTCATTTCATGTCCCGCTCACACATTAATTCGATCACTTCATTAACTTGAGTAACGACTATGAAAGCAATTTTCCGGGTTTGGTAGGGTCGAATAGGATCAATTTTAGGTCGAGTCGAATGGAGGCACCTCGTTAGCTTTTATTGAAATTGGTTCAGATCATCAGGTTCGGGTCAGTTCTGCTAGGCCTAGACATATTGTAACCTATGGTAGTTGTTTAATGATGCTAAATCATGTTTTCCTAAAATGTCTAGGGATGTGAGAGTTCTGTATATTCACAATTGTATTATGTGCATTTCAGATGATTGATCCGTACTGGACTGTGATCCCGCTAATGCTAGCATACTACTATGCAACTCACCCTTTGGCTGCTTATAACCAATGGAGGTTCAGGATTGTGATCCTTATGACATGGTTATGGAGTGTAAGGCTTTCACACAACTATTTCCGCCGCGAAAATTGGCAATGGGGTGCTAGGGAAGACTGGCGCTTCACTGATATGTATCAACAGTATGGAAAGAATTGGTGGTGGGTCTCCTTTTTTGCCATCTACTTGGCTCAGCAGGTACTTCCTGAAGTTCTCATCTATTAACTTTATTTACTTTTGGATAACTTTTAAATGTTCAATAACCCATGAATAAATTGACGAACATCACTCATGTATGTTCATTTAGACACACCCTGAGTACCCTTCATGATCATAATAGAAAAGTATGTTATTCTTAGTTACTAATTAAGGGGTACTGGCTACTAGCTAGGTACATCCAAGTTCTTTTTCTTGTGGATCCACATGACAAAAATGACCAAGAAGATCTAGCATACTGGAACAAATTTTACGAAAACTATAGAATGTTGCTTAAATGCCTAAGACATTGGTTGACATAGATTAAGAATTGTATATATTGATGAATTCCCTGAATGATCTCTATATGTAAAGACCAAGACTAAAACTTTTAAATCTGTGACAGATCTTTCTAATGGGGGTAACTATTCCCTTCTACATCATTCACACCGTTGAAGCATCATGGAGCATCTGGGATTTTGCCTCCATTGCTGTGTGCTTAACTGGTATTATTGTGGCTTACTATGCCGATACTCAACTTCACGAGTTTAGCACCAAAAACGCTGAGCTGAAGGCATCTGGAAAGCCAGTCATACCCACATTGGAGCAAGGCTTGTGGAGTTACTCGCGGCATCCAAACTATGTTGGGGAGCAGTTGTGGTGGTGGGGACTCGGTATCTTTGCATGGAGCCTTGGCCAAGGGTGGGCATTGATAGGGGCGTTTGTTAACACCTTGTGCTTAGCTTATGTGACTTCCCTTGTGGAGGAGAGAATGCTTAAGCAATCCTTCAGAGCTGAAGCATATAGGCAATACCAGAAGAAAACCTCAGTTTGGATCCCATGGTTCACATCATCATCCCTTGAAGAGACAAAAGATAAGAGTAATTAATTTATCACTGTTCGAGTGATCGAGTCCCTTGTATGTTTGCTACTTAGTTATATCTTCCTGGCCCTTCTTATCCGGTGTTACATGGTGTTGCTTGTTTGATAGAATACTTCTGTATGTTGCATTTTCTTTTTTCCTCTGTTTTCTTCAGCCACTCTAATGTATGCAATTGTATAGACCAATTGATTTTCCTTGTTATCTTGACTTCCCTATGCCGTGGTTAGCAATTAATCAGGAACCTGATCTTGTATATTTTCTTAGAAGTGTGCAGAATTAGCACAATGTAGTCTTCACCTCCCAAGATCCCTGTGCTCACAACTACAAGTACAAAGTTCTACATCTACGGCTATTTAATCACAGTTCCGTGTAAATCGTTGTCAATTTACAACACGATCACTGAGTGTGGCTCAAGAATTTAAATTCCTTGATGTATACCATATCAATGTCTGTTAATTTTTACTTTTTGTCTGAACCCAACTCATGTATAACAGGCTCAGATATAGAACTGTCATTAGATATCACTCACGCTATGTGCAAACATGAAGGCAGAGTATTAGAAGAATTGTGTCAAGTAAATCAACTAGGAAAAAAGGAGGAAGATAGGAAGTACTAAGGAGGGGCGAACATAATTGTAGCTTTAACATTTGTATATTCGGTTGTGAGATGTTCGGCCAGGACCAGGCCAGTGACATTATTCTACCACTGCTAGATTTATAGTATGGCTTTCTATTTTAGACCAATTAGAATGGCAAATCACACACCGTGATATGCCGCTGAATCAGCCGCCTAGCGGCGCAAGTTGTGTACATGTGTGGTTTCTACTTGTCTTGAATTGCTTCCCTTGGGTGTTGGTGCGCTAGAACCCTGAGCACTATCATACTTAAAGTGCACAAGTTGAGTAACAAGTATCACATTATTGACTTAAGTGAAGCTGCATTAGTCCTGTAAGTCCACTGAGTCTCTGTCAGTGCTCATATTGCCATATTGGGTTCTGAGTATACCAGCATCTCTGAAGGTAACTAGCTTCCATGTTCTCTGCATTATGTTTCTCTAAAAACTTCTGGTAATCAACTAATCAAGGGCCATAGCTTGCGCCAGACAACAAAATCAACAAAAGTATTGGAAAGATTGATGCTGAGGCCCCCCTCTAAATGAAAGAACTTTGGAATAGTTTCTTCCATGTTGCTGCACTGAAGAATTAATATTTTAGTCAAGTTCTCCTCATCTTGTTTCCTTTTACTTCTCATGGAAGGCGTTATTTTTTACCATCTGTCAAACTACCTATTCTATTTTCTGCATTGTTCCATCTCTGTGTCTATACAATATGCATGGTGTCCTTGACAAGAAAAAGAGCAGTAACTTCTGTGAAAGGCAAAGCAAGAGTGCAAAAACTTATTCTGACAAAGCAAGAACTTGTATTAATGCTGTCTAGTAGTACTTCCTAAATTCTAATGTATTATTTCTATAATTTTGATACGACATATTATTCTTGCTTGGCTTATTGTGCATGAGGCTGTTGGTCATTTTCTTGTCTTTTAAGAATATGGTTCCATGCAAAAGGAAGGATATGCCTTGTTTTGCATCACACTCAAATTGGCCTCGAAGAAAATTTCCAATTTTGGGAAGTACAAAAGTGTAAAACTCAATAGTCATGACAACTGTAGGTTACTAGATACTGCCTCTATCAGGCTATGTTAGTCGTAAAGTGAATTATAGCTAGTTTGTTTCGAAGAGTGTCATTCTGTCATATTTTAGTTATTTGAGCAAGTTTCAAACATAACATACTATTTATTTAACTCCTATATTAATTTTTGATTGGATTCCTCCTCTGCCCTGGCATACAACTTGCAAACGTCGATTTCGGAATGTAATAATAGGAGTGTGATGGAAACTTGTTATTAAGTGTAGTGTCGGGATAATTTCCATTAACTCTGATAAATGTGATCAAGGTGCTTCTTTAAATAGAACTTTTCTTCAAATAATTGATAATATATATGATGAATTTCTTACGGAGGGCGTATGACGAAAGTGTATGACCTTGGAAACACCCACTGTGATTCTGAACTGTATGGAAGAATTTATCGGAAAGTAGTTCAAAGAGAATAAAAAGTGTTTCATTGCGCCATTTTATATACTTAAAAAACAACTGACGTGACGTGGCCAAATATGCATAACTAGTCCTTCCCTTCTTTCTAGTCTTATTTATGCTGCATGTAAACTAAACAGTATGTCTGAGCTCTGTTCTTTGGACGAAACACTAAAGAAGGAAGGAGGGTGCTTGAATTTTCGAATGGCAGCTTGTCACAAATGGAAGCCTATCCTTGTGGTACTTGGTGTTTACTTTGTGATGGCTGTATTGAACATTTTATTTAAGAAGGTTCTTGATAAGGTGAAGAGTCAATTAGTAATTGTCACATACAGACTGGTCACTGGTGCAATTTTTCTGACACCCATTGCCTACTTCTTCGAAAGGTAATTTTGTGAACTCATTGCTTGCATATCAGACTTGTGGCTGCAGGAGCGGAAATAGATGTAGTATGAGGTAGCATATGTTACTCCCAAATTTGTAAAATTTGTTTAAGAAATGGTATAAAAAAAGAGTAGAAGAAAACAGAAAATTATAGCAAAAATAGTAGAATGGCTACCCCGTTTTTAAATACTTAATCCGCCCCATAAGGGAGAGGATATGAAAGGAAGAAGACATAAGAAACAACATATGCAGTTTATGACAGGACTGTGTTGCAGGAAAAGCAGCAGCAAGCTCACAACTCCAATCATGTGCCAACTCTTCTTCAGTGGTTTGCTCGGGTGAGCATAAAATGTTTTAAGTTTTACTCATCAGTTTGCTACTTTAATTTTCTTTTGCTGTAAGATGGCAATTGCATTTCTGTTTTAAACTGGCTAATTGATGTTTTCAGGGCAACACTTACTCAGTACTGGGTTCTTATCGGGATCCAGTATACTTCAGCTGCCTTTTCCACTGCCTTCGTCAACATTACTCCTGTGTTCACTTTCCTTTTGGCTTTACCACTTAGGTGCGTCGTTCAATCTTCAAATTTGTCTAGTAGACTATGTTACTGGACTCTTCATTCTACTTCACACACTTATGTCGGACATTCAAAACTCCGACACAGGTGGGAGACCTAGACACTTCATTTCAAGCCAAAACCTTATATAATTTCAAAAAAAAAAAAAATTGACACTCAGAACACGTACCTTGTCGGATACTTTTTGGTGTTGTAGCTGAGTCCATGTAACATAGCTAGTAGGAGAAACCTGAAAAGAAAGTAGCTAAAGTGCATTGAGCTTTTGCAGGCAAGAGAGTGTGAACTTGAGAAGCAAAAGAGGCATAGCTAAAGTGCTAGGCTCACTTATATGCATTGGTGGAATTATACTGCTGATTTTGTACAGAGGGTTTCCACTTAACAAAGCAAGTCGCTCAGTAAAGGCCTCGTACCATGATAGTAGCTCAAGTACAGCTACTAAACTTGACAGCCACCACAGATGGGTTTATGGATCAATATTCCTAGTATTGAGCGTCCTATGCTGGTCTGGATGGTTTCTTATACAAGCAAGAATTGGCAAGAAATATCCATGCAAATATACAAGCACAGCAATTATGTCTGCTTTTGGCGCAGCCCAGTCAGCTATCCTATGTTTTGCCATCAACAGGGACATCACCATATGGATCCTTAGAGGGAAGCTGGAGATCTTTACTGTTTTGTTTGCTGTGAGTATTGGTTTGAACTGCTTTCCATGTTATATAAATTAAACGACCAAAATGCAGTTTTCTAACCATAATTTAATGTAAAGTCTGACCATTTACGTAATCATTTCTATAAATCTGCTAAACGTTTTCTTAGAGATGACTTGGAAGGAATCTTCAGTATCTACCTTTACTTATTGCACAGAAATTAAAGAATTAGGCTCTCAGACATGATGATGCATGATGGTGCAAAATGCAGGGAATTGTTGGATCAGGACTATGCTATGTTGGTATGTCATGGTGTGTTGAACAGAGGGGCCCAGTCTTCACAGCAGCATTCAGCCCTTTCATACAGATTTTTGTAACAATTATGGATTTAGCCTTCTTTCATGAGCAAATTTATTTTGGAAGGTCTGTAAATTTTACTATGTTACCAAAATATACATGCTCCTTATCTGATAAGAACATTCTACTATAATTTATGAGCTAGAAAGTCTTATGTGAGATCTTCTAGTTTAAAGTTAATATTAGACAGTCTTAAAATGATTACTTTTTAATTTCAAGTTTCACGTTTTTACCGTGTTGATAAAAAAAAATATATACTATTTTACCTCATTTTGTGATCAAGTCTAGTTTCAAGTTAAAAATATACCGCCTCTTTATGCTTAAATTCCTCTCTGACTGATTTTTTACAGTGTTGTAGGATCAGTCTTGGTTGTTTGTGGTCTGTATATCCTTCTGTGGGGTAAAAGCCGTGAAGCAGTGAATGACATCGCTAAGCCACATGTGGCGATGGCGGCAGTGGCGGCCGCAGAATGCAATGCAAGTTCTGAAAATGCATCCACAACCATACCAAATAACACTCAAGACACCTCCAATCCAACATGCCGTTGTTAATTAGTTATTTAGTTCATAGTGAGCATAAGCTAAAATATGAGCTTGGAAATAGGAAGGCAAATAGGTAACTTATAGTCCTAAGTCCTAACATGTAACTCACAAGAAGACAAGAAGTATGTTAGTAAGGTGTTCAGCATCAGCCATCAAGTCTACAGCAGAATTAAAGATTTCGCGATCTTTTTACGTGCTTCGAATATCCACAAACTTCAAGTCATCTTTTGTGGAATTTCGTAGAAATGTTTCATACGAATTACGCAAAACTAATAATGATTCTTATAAAATATCTGTGCAAAATCTTGCACAAATTGAACCTTAGCAGATATCGTAACCAATGTAAGTTTACGTGTATATCAATGTGTTATATTTTAATTTCGTCCGACCCAATTTCACTTATGACAGGCTCAGATATAGAACTGTCATTATCCATCACACACGATATATATGTGTGAACTCGCAGGCAGAGTATTAACAGAATTGTGTCAAGTAAATCAACTAGGTAAACGGGGGGCGGTCAGGAAGGATTAGGACTAAGGAAGGCGAAAGTAATTGTAGCTTTAACATTTGAATGTTCGGTCGAGGATTTATCTGCAGTGGCATTAAGATGTTCGGCAGGACCAGTACAATGACTAACTACCACTGCTAGTGCTAGTAGCTTTCTATTTCAAACCAATTTAAATGACAAATCACAAACCGCGAAGTGAGCCAGCCGCTCAGCGGTGCTCGTTGTGTGTACTCTTGTATTCCTTCGCTTGGTGTTAATGCGCCAACATCCTGAACACTATCATATCTAAAGTGAGTCACATTGTCACAATCACTCACAAGTATCAAACATTGGCTTAAGTGAAGCTGCATTAGTCCTGTATGTCCACTGGGTCTCTGTCAGTGCTCATACTGCCATATCAAATTCTGAGTATACCAGCATAAGTGAAGGTAATTATATAGGTTCCATGCTATCTGCATTATTTCTCTTTAATAAGTTATGGTCATTCAAGGGTCATAGCTTGCGCCAGACAACAAAATCAACAAAAGTATCAGTAAGATTGATCATTGATCCTGACTTCCTGAGGCCCCCTCTTAATGAACTTTGGGATAGTTTCTGACATGTTGCTTCACTAAAGAATTAATATTTTAATTAAGTTATCCTCATCTTGTTTCCTTTTAATTCTCATGGATGGAAGTCGTTATTTTTTCCGTCTGACTACCTTTTCTTTTTCTCCATTGTTCCATCTGTGTCTACTGTCTATACAATATGCATGATGTCGTTGACAGGAAAAAGAGCAGTAACTTCTGTGAAAGGCAAACCAAGAGAGCAAAAACTTGTTCTGCCAATATAGAAAGTTAAAACGTGTATTAATGCTGTCTCGTGGTTCCTAATGTATTAGTTGGATACGACATATTATTCTTGCTTGGCTTATTGTGAATGAAGCTGTAGGATGTTCTCTTGTCTTTTAAGAATATGATTCCATGCAAAAGGAAGTATATCCTTTATTTTGTATCACACTCAAATTGGCTTCGAAGAAATTCTCCAATTTTGGTAAGTATAAAGTGTAAAACTCAATAGTCATGATTTAATTGATGTTATTAGATACTGCCTCTATCAGGCTATGTTAGTCGCACACTGGCCAGTTTTCAGATTGTTTCGGTAACTGTCATTCGATCTGTAATATTATTGTTATTGGATTAAGTTTAAACATAGGACACTTATATATTGTATTTTTATGTTAACGTTTGTTTGAACTTCTTCTTATATACAATTTGCAAACGTTGTCAAAGGGACTAAGAGAACTCCTTATGATGGAATTTAACTTGTTAGAAAGTTTAGTGTCAGGATAATTTCGATTAATTTTCACAAATGTGATCAATATGCTTCTGTAGATCAGATGAAACTTTTCTTCGAATAATTGTTGAATTTCTTACGGAGGGCGAATGACGAAAGCAGGAGACCTTGGAACATCCACTGTAATTTTGAACTGTATGGAAGAATGAAGAATCAACCGGAAAGTAGTTCAAAGAGGATAAAAAGTTGTGTTATTGCGCAAATTTTATACAAAAAACAAATGACGTGACGTGGCCAATTTATGCATGACTAGTCCTTCCCTTTCCTTTTTAAGCTGCATGGAAAACAGTCTGTTTAATAAATTAGGCTTTGTTCCTAAGACAAAAACACTAAAGAAAGGAGGAAGCTTGACTTTTCCAATGGCAGCTTGTCGCAAGTGGAAGCCTATGTTTGTGATACTTGCTGTTTACTTTCTGATGGCTGTAATGAACATATTATTGAAGAAGGTTCTTGATGAGGATAAGAGTCAGTTAGTTATAGTCACATACAGACTGGTCACTGGTGCAATTTTTCTGACCCCTATTGCTTACTTCTGTGAAAGGTAATTTTTATTTTATGAACTCATTGGATGGATATGAATAAATCAGATTTAGGGGCATGGTTGGATATAAAAAGTACTGCTACAGCCATTTTAAAATCTTGAATACGCCCTTGTTTGGGGGGACGATGTGGAAAAAAGAAGACTTAATTAGAAAACAACTTAACGACATATGTAGTTTAATTATGACTAGACTGTGTAACAGGAAAAGCAGCATCAAGCTCACAACTCCAATCATGTGCCAACTCTTCTTCAGTGGTTTGGTCGGGTGAGCATGAATTGCTTGTTTGCTCATCAGTTTGCTACTTCAATTTTCATTTGCTTTAAGATGGCACTTCTTCTTTTTTTTCAAGTGGCTTTTTGATGTGAAGAATAGTACTGAAAAGGCGAGTGATGTTTTCAGGGCAACACTTGCTCAGTACTTGTTTCTTATCGGGATGCAGTATACTTCGGCTGCCTTTTCCCTTGCCTTCTCCAACATGACCCCTGTGCTCACTTTCCTTTTGGCTCTACCACTCAGGTGAGATTGTTTTCAACTTTCACTTTGTCTAGGAAGCTATGTTACGCGGACTCTTCATTTTACCTCACACATCATATCGCATACTTAAAACTTCTATATGGATGCATGTGACACTCATACACTTCATCTGAAGTCAATTATAAAAAATTAATGGTCAGTCTGTCAATCAGACGCGTACCCTTGTTGGATACTTGTAACCGAGTCCAACAAATAACATATATAGCTAGTAGGAGAAACCTGAAGAGAGAGAAGTTGAATTGCATTGAGCTTTTGCAGGCAAGAAAGTGTGAACTTGAGAAGCAAAAGAGGGATAGCTAAAGTTCTAGGCTCACTCATTTGCATCGGCGGAGTAGTGCTGCTGATGTTGTATAGAGGGTTTCCACTGAACCGAGCAACTCACTCAGGAAAGTCCTCGGACCGTGGTAGTAGCTCGAGTACAGCTACTAAACTTGAGAGCCACCACAGGTGGATCTATGGGTCACTATTCCTAATATTGAGCGTCCTATGCTGGTCTGGGTGGTTTCTTCTACAATCAAGAATTGGCAAGAAGTATCCATGCAAATATACAAGCACAGCAATGATGTCGGCTTTTGGTGCAGCTCAGTCAGGGATCCTATGTTTTGCCATCAACAGGGACATCACCATATGGATCCTTAGAGGGAAGCTGGAGATCTTTACTGTTTTGTTTGCAGTAAGTATTCGTGGATGAGTTGTGTTTAATGTATGAAATTAGGTTCTCGGACATGATGATTCATTAAGGTGCAAATTGCAGGGAATTTTTGGATCAGGACTATGCTATGTTGGTATGTCATGGTGTGTTGATCAGAGGGGTCCAGTCTTCACAGCAGCATTCACCCCTTTCGCACAGATTTTTGTAACGATTATGGACTTCGCCTTCTTTCATGAGCTAATTTATTTTGGAAGGTCAGTAGATTTCACTACTTTTGTTAAAGATACATGCTCTATCTGATCATAATAGCATTCTGCTACATTGAGTAGCTAAATCCCTCTGTGATTTGTACAGTGTTATAGGATCAGTCTTGGTTGTTTCTGGTCTGTATATCCTTCTGTGGGGTAAAAGCCGTGAAGCAGTGAATAACATTGCTAAGCCATATGCAACGGCGGCGGAGGCGGCTGAGGAATGCAATGCAAGCTCTGCAAATGCAACCACAAGTACAACCATATCAGATGACAGTATGCAAGCCACCTCCAATCCATTATGTCGTTGTTAATTGGTGCGTAGTGGCAAATAGGTAACATATAGTCCCAAGTCCTAACGTGTAACTCAAAAGAAACAGGAAGTCAGGTGCACAAGCAATGTGTTAGTCAGGCGTTGAGCAATGAGCATCAGGTTTACAAGTTCTTTTTACAGATTTCGATCATCGAATTGTTTTATTAGAATTACGCGAAACTAAGAATGATTCTTAAATAAATATCTGTGCAAAATCTGCACAGGTATACCTTTGCAGAACTGTATCCAATGTCAATTTACGCGTGTAAAACAATTTTGTGCGACCATATCATATCAGGCATTAATCTATATTGTTTCAGACTGCTTTGGCAACTCTCTGTTTTTTTTTTTTTTAATTATTTTTTTATGTCCTTCAACACAGTGGAAATAAGAAGACAAACAATAGCAAAGTGAGGAAAGTAGAAAACATAAACCGTTGTACTTGAAGACATGTATAAAGTTTACGAAAATGTTTGTTTGTTTTTTTTTTTTTTGACAGGAGTAAAGAAAAAAATTACAAGAAACTTACACTAGCAGCAATATATTTTTTTCTTTGATACAAGGGGGTTGAAAACACCCACTAAATCAAACGAGTCTTAGAAATACCCATAAGATCCTCAAATAGGATCTCACGGACTGGGATGGGGGGAGAAGAAAACTCTTTGTAACCTTCCTGCAGCTTGACACCAACGTTAGCAAAGAAATCTACAGTCGCATTCGCCTTTCTATAAATGTGTTTAGTAACCACTTGCCAATCCTCCAAGGAGAGCAGTTTCTTGTAATATTATGAGCTGCTTGGTTCAACTTTCTAGGAATAAAAAACAAGACTAAGGCAATGAAAATCAGAATAGAAAAAGTTCTCAATTCTACGCTCAATACACCAAACGACCCATCCACTTAGACAATCTTAGTGTCGTTTTTGAGAATGTTCACAACTTACCAGCTGAACATGTAGGTACTCAATTACTTATATTGTGTGTGTCGTTGGATTTGAGTATTCACCCTTTCATTTGAGATATCAATATAGGGGATTTGAAAATCCATATAGGGGGATAACACTCAAATAAAATACGATAAGTGACACTTTCTCTACAATTTAGATGAAATTTTTGGATAAAACAACTATGAACTTTGGGTATGTTTGATAGGACTGGTTGAAAAGGTGATTGAAACCTGAGTTGGTGATTGAAATCTGGAAAGGTGGTTGAACAACAAAATGAAAATTGAAAATTGATAAGCTGGTTGATTTCATTATGAGTTTTTGATGAAATTGCCTAGAGGTAGGTAAAATATATTAAATGACATAAAAATGTATTATTATTTTAAGCGTTTTTTGTTAAAAACTACCTATAAGTTTCAAAAACTTGTGAACAACTACCTAATATAAAATTTTTTGTCAACAACTACCCAAAAACTAACTTTTTTTTGTTAGAAGCTACCAAATCCAAAAATCCGTCTAATCTTAACACTTTCCATCCAATTAATGCATGTGCTTTGCACAAACTCTTTCCACCCCCTTTCCCTCCTATTCTAACATACCCTAACAAACCCTTTACCCCACCTTTTCCTTCCCTTCTTTTCTTTCATTAACATTGTAACTTTCCCCCTTTTTCTCCAAATCTCCCTCCAAAACACCTTGTTAAATAACAAATTATTAGACCAACCATTCACCCTCTTCAATTTTTTTTCACTCCTTTCACTCCTTCACCATCATATCAAACAACTCATCAAACTACTCCCTCGTCAAATGCAAATGTAACACACCAGCTGCGCACCAAAGAGCTTGGACATTTGAGAATCCGAGGAGGAGATTCATGACTTGCAAGTTCTTTGAGAGAGAAACGGAAAGGCGTGGGTGCAAATTCTTTGAGTGGATTGACAAATTCATGATTGAATGGCAAAGGGATATAATTAGTCAAGTACTAGTGGAGAAGAAAATCCAATATTTAATTAGTGGCCATAATCGATGTCTTAGTCCATAAACAATGCTATATTAATTAGGGTTATCAATCCACTTGCAATTTAAAATTACAATTATACTCTAATTACTTAGGGTTATGGTTAATTACGGTTTAGAAAGCTCATAATTAAATAATCATTATGGTCTTTGTACTTACCATGCTTGTTCACTGCCAACAAGCTTTTTTTCCCACACCCTTTATAGATTCCCTTTCCTTTTTGCATAATTTGCAGAGCACAACTGTTTGATGGAGTAAAGAGAAAAGAGAAAGGGTACGTTAATAGAGTTATGGAGGAAATTTGAAAAAAGGAAAACAGGGAGAGAGGAAGTGAAAGAGGTGGTTTCATCAACGGGAAGAAAAGGAGGGAAATGGTGTTGTGAGGTTTAGTTTCGTTTAAAATGTGCCAAACACGTGCATTAAGTGGATGAAAAGCGTTAACATTACACGGATTTTTGGATTTGGTAGCTTTTAACAAAAAAAAGTTAGTTTTTAGGTAGTTGTGGACAAATTTTTTTATATTAATTAGGTAGTTGTTCACAAGTTTTTGAAACTTTTAGGTAGTTTTTAACAATATTTTAACTATAAAGGAACTAAAAGGGGGCAAAGTGGGTAAAAACTTATAAATAGTCACATGAAATTTTAGTTAGATTACTTGGAATAACTTAGAATTACAAGTACCTAAAATTCAAATTTCAGGCATCCTTTACCTTTATCAAACAGACTTGAAATTTCAATTACCTGAAATCTAGTCAAATAAGAGAGTGTTTAGTTCAATTAGTCACCTGAAATAGTTTACCAAACACACTTTTTATCAAAACTATTCAAAAAGTTTATGCATTCTATCAAAATTCACGTTTAAACTCCTAAATAAGGCATGTAAACCATCCAAATATAATAATTATTCTATACATGACTGCCATAAATGTAAGCTCACATGTTTCAAAATTTTCTCTCACTTTATAACCATTGTGCTACTATATGTGACTTATATGAACATGTTAATAAAATCCAAGTCTCGCACCGTAATACTTATCTAATAGGAACTTATATCGAAGTAGTAAGATATTTTAAATGACAAATAATATTATTATCATAGTGAAAAATCATTATTTAAAATATAAATGATGAAAAGTCAAACACCTAACTGAATTAAGTTGAGATAAGTAAAGACTAAATCGAATAGAATTGAAATGTATGCAGAATATGTAAACTTAATTTGGAGTGGGGGGGGGTACTGGATACATATGACAAACCTTAAATCTGATCTGACTCGATACAACACGAGAATATTACCGTTTAAAACCGGTCCAACACGATGCTTAACCGAAACCAAATACAAACTGAAAGTTTAGAAACCAATCTTGGACTGAGTGGACCTGATACGACCGATTCCGATACAACTTGAAACTTAAAGAAAAATTCGCATAACCTTAGTAGACCCGAACCCAAAATCCCTCAACATGGGATGACTCGTCCCAAAACCGACCTGACCCAATTAATTGTCAGCCCACATACCGGCCCCTCGTACTTGTCGCTAGCAAACATTATTCATTGGAATGTGATATATATACGTCGGGTGGTTGTCAAAATTAGTAGTCAATCCACCATAGGAGCCGCCACTCATCGAAAATCGTCAGCCCACATACCACCAAGTTGAACCCAAATAGAATCGATCCAACTTACTCAAACTCGACCCGAAAGAATGAGTGACCCGATACGGCCGAACCCAATACAACTCGAAATATATTGAAAATTCCAATAACCTTATTAAATCCAAACCCAAAATAACCCTATTCAAAACAATTCATCCTGATACTAACCCGACCCACCAAATTGTCAGCCTACATTAAACTTGTGTGATGGGGTGGGGTGCCCCCGTTTAACCTGCCTCCGCTTTAAGTGAATCGCGACCTGCAATTTTTAATTAGGAACCAAGCCTCTAAAGGTTGGAAAAGGGTCATGGCAGGTCAAAGTCATGAAAAATTAGTAGTATGAAATAACTCGTGAGCCCCAACGATCCCCCACGAAGAATATCATCCACTAATAGGTATCGACTGGGTGTTATAGAAGGGCCCCACCTTTCACAGGGCGCAATCGTAACAAAAAAAAAAAAAAAGGGTAAACTTGTCCACTAATATAATACAAATTGGAGTATTGTGGCTTAAACCCTACGACCATCATAAACCCTACATCTCCACCCCATCCTCCGCCATAGCCGCCGCCACTCACCAAAATGGGCTACAACAATGGCAAAAAACGCGACCACCGCAACGACGACGAAGACCACCACAATGGCGGCGCAAGACCATCAACCTCAACCATCACCACCTTCACCCCGCCGCAAATCCTGCCCTCCGCCATCAAAAACAAGCAAAAACGGTCCGAAATCCACCTCAAGCTCAAGCACCAGAAGAAGGTCGACAAGCGGAAGAAGGTCAAGGCTCGTGACGCTGCTGAGAAGCGCGCTCTTGAGCTCGGCGAGGAGGTGCTTTACTTTCTTTTCATTTCCGCCCTTGATTTCGCTGTTGTTGATTCAATGGCTGAGATTTGTTTGTTGTTGTAGGTGCCAGCTAGGCAGGTGCCCAAGACTATTGAGAACACCAGGGAAGCTGATGAGACTGTTTGTAAGCCTGACGATGATGAGGTTGCTTCACTTTTATTATTAATTTAGCTTTATTTTGTTTCATTTTTGTGTTTTTTTTTTATTAATTTAGCTTCTATTTGTTTCATTTTTGTGTTTGTTTATTATTAATTTAGCTTCATTCTGTTTCATTTTTGTGTTTTTTTATGTGATTTTTTTACAGGTTGAGATTATTTTTGATGTTATTATTGAGGAATTGTGTGGAAATATTATTGCTTTGTTGATGTGCAGTTGTTTATAATTTTTGAGGAATTGTGGGAAATGTATGCTTTGTTGGCGAGGTTTTTTTAAATTTTGTGTTTTTTTCCGTCGATTGAAACTTCTTTGATGTTATTATTAGGAATTGTGTTGAAATTTATGCGTTGTTGATGTGCCGTTGTTTATTATTATTGAGGAATGAGGAGTTTTGTGGAATTTTTTTGGTAGGTCGAATAGTTTTTGATGTTAATGAGGAATTGAGTGGAAATTCATGCGTTGTTGACATGCAGTAGTTTATTTTTATTGAGATATTGTGTGGAAATTTATGTTTTGCTGATGTGCAGTTGTTTGCGGAGATCGAGGCGGATGAGTTCAGCGGTGTTCTGAAGGGGGAGCGTGTTCCGAAAGTGTTGTTTACCACCTGCCGTTTTCATTCCACTGTATGGTCTCGATTTCGCTTTTTTTTTTGTCGGTTTTTTTTTTTTTTTTTGGTTTTATAGTGTGAATGAATGATGCTAGCATGTGTTAGAGAACATGTACTGTGTGTTTGTGAATGTTTATTGTGATTTGGTTGCATTAATGTGTTTGAATAATGATGCTAGCATGTGGTACAAATGAGCATATGAAATAAAATTTAGGTAGTTTTACACTTATTTGGTTTGCTATTTATCGATGAATTTTACTTTCATTAGCTTGTTTATGTGATCGTTTGTGGAACCTATGAAACAAATTAAGGTTTTGTTTTGAAGAGGCATGCTAGTTGACCCTGTCTTTTAGAGAAATATACGGAGTAGTTCTTTTGGTTTGAACTACAAGTGATGCAAGTTGTCTCTCGAGTCATTCGTATTCATTGCTGTGGCTATCAAAGCAAGGTATTCTTACATTTAGATTCTAATGAAAATATGTAGTACTGCAGAGATCACTTTGCTTAGTTCCTTCTAGCAATTTAATTTAATTAAAAAAAATAACGTTCTTGGATTCTTACTGCTTATTTGGCTGCTTCAAATCCCTCTAGAAGTCCTTGATGTACGGTTTCTTTGCTTGTTGATGTTTCCTTGAGTATAAGGCTTTTTTAGTAATAATCTGAAGAAATTATGAAATGTGAAGTTACTGGCACACCGCTATTTGATAATGATATGGAAGGTAGCTAAGTTTCATGTGTTGCATTTGCTACAGAGGGGACCTGATTTGATCAAAGAACTAGTTCAAGTGATACCAAATTCTGAGTACCGTAAGAGAGGGACATATGATTTGAAAAAGGTATGGACGTATTCCTCTCTACATTTTGTAAAGGAAAGAATCATTCTATCTACCCGTTTACCTCTAAGATTTTCTGATGAGTTTGCATTTCCTTGATGTTTGTCTCAGATTGTAACATATGCAACTAAAAAGGACTTCACCTCTCTAGTGGTTGTGCATACAAATCGTAGAGAACCAGGTTAGTTGTCTTTCTTTTTAAATAGCTAGTAATTGATAGTTTTTTTAACACCCACCCCCCCCCCCCCCCACCTTTTTTTCCTGTCGTTGCTTGCCTATGTGTCGATCTTTTGAGTGGAAGGTTACAGTCCTATATGTGCATGGCGTCATTTTTTTTTTTTTGTAAGTCTGAATATCAACCGATCCTTTCTTGTAGATGGTCTTATGATTATTGGCTTACCTGATGGACCAACTGCGCGCTTCAAGCTTTCAAAACTTGTTTTGCGTAAGGAACTCAAGGTTAGTTGGTAGTATGACTCACTAAGAGAGGAAGTAGCTTGTTGTTTGTATCATGTTTATTTTGTTATTTTGGCTTTAGTTAGTTCCTTGCAAGTGGGTCAGCCACCTTGCTGATGTAGCTGTTGTGTTCCCTGAAACCATGATATTATAATGTGTATACTGGAGAAAGTGAGATGATTTACGTATGCTCTTTATGAGAAAATATGCACAGGCGTATAACATTTTCTGGTTATTTTTTATATAGAGCATGCTTTTGATCGGATGCTTGGAGATATGCCTTGTAAGGTTTATATATTGTCTGTATGCTCATGTTGCTTTTGTATCTTGCAGAATCATGGTAATCCA
The DNA here is from genome assembly GCA_901111285.1 of Corrigiola litoralis. Lineage (NCBI taxonomy): Eukaryota > Viridiplantae > Streptophyta > Magnoliopsida > Caryophyllales > Caryophyllaceae > Corrigiola > Corrigiola litoralis. Next base: position 22,717 of record CAAKMY010081512.1, on the reverse strand, counting down.
ACTAGCCATTGGCCTGAGCTTGTTCTAAATAACTTCACAACAAGGCTTGGCTGTCGTATTGGAAGGTCTGGTTCCTTCTGTCTCTTAATCTTTTGCATCTTGTTTACCTTCTCTCTGCTCTTTTAAGTCCTTCGAGTGGCGTCTCATTGTTTTCTCCCTTGCGTGTTTCATCTAGGATGATACAATCTCTGTTTCCTCAAAATCCAGAATTCCGTGGTCGTCGGGTTGTTACCTTTCACAATCAGCGGGATTATATATTTTTCCGCCATCATAGGTACTCCTGGTGCCCTTTGTTACTTGCTCCATTATATATGGTTTTTTCTAGTCTTATGTAGACTTGGAATTCGGTTAAATTTACTTCTGTATTGTTGTACTATGTAAGGTATGTCTTTGAAAGCAAAGATTGTAAAGAATCAGACCCAAAAGCATTAGGCAAGGATTCCACGGCAGAAAGGAAGCCTTCTAAGAAAGTCATTGCCCGTCTTCAGGTATGTATGTTTTGGTTTGGAGTTGTCGTTGTTCTTCCTTTCTCTCAATTCGAGATTATGTCCCCCTGATCAAGTATCTTCATTAAGCATGCATAAATACAATCGTTCCAATCTGTTTATGGAACATAGATAGGTCGATTCCTTTCTGAATCCTTAAGCACCAGCCTGCATCCCACGAGAAGCCCTTATTTGAAGACACTTTATTTCAGTCATTTCTCTATTTTCACCCTTCTCTTTGGGGTTTGGGTATTGCAGACATTGCTTATCTTGTAATAGTAAGTAGGACAACAGTGATTAATTGCCTACGGCCTACCGTATACCATTGCCGTCTATTTTAGAATATGGATCCACAAATGAGCATTTCATTTATTTTTGATCCAGGAATGTGGTCCTCGCTTCGTTTTGAAATTGTACGATCTCCAGCATGGAACATTTGATCCTAAAGGAGGAGAATTTGAATGGATTCATCAGGTAGATTATTTGCAGCCCTTTTTGTTTGGACCAAAATCAATCATTGTGGTAAGATCATGTTTCTCTTATAAAACTTCTCTGCTAATTTTCTTCACTTTATATCTCAGCCGGCAATGGACACCAGTCGAAGGAGATTTTTCTTATGATTTTCCCCTGGATTTATGTGGCAAATTTCTGGGTTATGGAGCACCTGTAAAGTCTCATACTTTGTTTAGGTTTGGGGTTGACTCACTTATTATAATAGTAATCTTGTTGTGTAGAAGCTACCATCACAATGTTACTAATGAAACAATCTTGAAATTTTGGCTGTTCAAATTTAACGTTACCTCGTTTTGTTCCAATTGTTTCTATGAACTCCCTGTGTTTTCCTGTTTGCCATTGTATATGGCAACAATTGAAGTGGTAAGCCTTTTTAAGAGTTGGAGGCAAATCAAAACAAACACACTACTAAAACTAGCTGCTTTTGTCCAATTTCTTTCAGTTGGAGAAATGACAAGTAGATATAGACATTCGACAGTTATTAAGATCCAACTCAAACTTTCCAAGATTTGCTTCATGAACATAGTTCTCCCTTTGTTTTCTGTAGCCAGCCTGCAGAAAATTCTGAGCATTAGAGTACTCACCACCAAAGTAGTTGTTACTGACCAACCCTTGTAAACCAGCATCCCTCCCACAGCAAGAACTTGCTGCCTACAGACACAGGACAAGCACTCACCCGAGAATTTAGATGATACTAAAGCATCTAGACCTGTGTAGTAAGGCAAGATTATGGTGTCTAGGTACAGTGCTGTATGTAGAATTCCTGATATTGTTGATGCCTCAAGTAACACATACTTGATGTCACTCTCAGTTTTAGTGTCGAAGACGAGAGCAGAGATCCTAACCAGTTGGAGGATGGCTGGACCGTTTTGTGAGAGTGGGAATACAGTGTTTATCCTGTATCCCTTTGCCATGATAACAATAATTATTGGTAGAAAAATCGGACCTGATGGCAGAAAGTATCTCCTCAACTTACTGAGTCGAGTCATCCTGGTTGGTGTCCTCCTTCCCGTCATCTCGAGCACCATTAGAATTGTGGTTGCCAAGAATGCAGCTGTGATGAAATACAGTACTAGCTGATCTACCCAGGATGGATAATCCCCTGGGTATTTGCTGTTGCAATAGTAATGGAAGGGACAGTTGATGGGGTCTAGTGTTTCTTCTAGCTGCCATTTCGTACATTTGAAGAATGTCCTCTGGATATCACCACCCTCCCATCTTGTAGATTGAAATAATTGATTTGTGGTGTCGACCAGTTGGCTATACATTGTTTGGTTGACTTGATTGCCACTGTTATGTTTGCTATTAAGTTTGATATATAACGTTCTGTTCTGGTCTGGTCTTTCCTCAAGGGGAGAGATGGGCCTCCTTTAATACTGTTGAGCAGTTGTTTTTGCTGAACGAGAATTAGATGAGGATAGACCAACAACAGAAACTTGTTCACGAAGGCCTCAATGCTTCTTATGAGGAGTATATTTAATGCATTTTCCGGTCTTCCGACATCTGTGATTGATTCATTTGTATGATGTGACTATGTGAGTGGTCAGGTAGACTTTCTCAGAGTTGGTTATCCCAGAAAGAATTGAAGCAAAATATAGGTGAAGCTTGAGCTGTGTGGTCAGCCGGGATACGTTTATAATCTGTATTTGTTTTAAATTTATACGACTATATCAATTATTCCACTAATAACTAATAACCTCTTGCGACTTTGCAAAGAATTTCCCCATGTTATCAGCCAAATAATTAGCCACCAAAGGTATAAGAGTTCGGAGAAATGATTAGCTAGTAACGGTCACTAGATCATTTTGGTATGAATTCTACTGCATTTTGCGGTCTGGGTTAATTCTGACTCCTGGAAGAAGTACCAAAAAAATTTGTACATCAACCGATCGGATACATTGCACCGGAAGAGTACGCTCTCTTTGTGACATACCTTCTACTTAGATTGGCAACGCTTAATTGCATATCGAGCAAATGAGCACTGGTGATTGGTGAAGGCTTGGGTACAGTTTTGGCCTTTTGGGGACCCTGTATGAGAATGGAGATGTTAGTCAATGCTTAGGGATGCATGACTTTCATCCAAAGGGATGTTGTTTGGCTAATGATTGTGACTGATTTGGTGAGATTAGGTGATTGAAGTTGTTGAGTGATGTTAAGCACCTAGCACTGCAAGTTGTGTAATGCTGCGTCAATTGTTTTTCAAAAAGTTACTATATATTGGAAGCGAGGACATAAGTTCGTTACACCCATAGAGCTAAGGTCATGGCACCCATAAAGCCGAAAACCATAGCACCTAGCATCCCGAAACTTGTACTGCCGAAACACAGCACCGGGCAAGCTGACACTTGTACCGCCAATTGAACTCATGTTCGAAGTTTTACTTCAAATACCTCAAATGAATCACCTAATAAGAGAGAGAGAGAGAGAGAG
>CAAKMY010081512.1:0-19237 GCA_901111285.1 Corrigiola litoralis | reverse complement strand
AGAGAGAGAGAGAGAGAGAGAGAGATGCGATATATACGGTGTGTATTTGAAGTAAACGTTACCACGTTCCAAACTCTTACCAATGGTATAAATTTTCAACTTTCATAACGACTAATGAAGACTTCAAACATCTTTCCAAAATTGTGACTCATAAGTGAGATGAACTATATATATTGTGGTTGTGGTTTACTAACAAGTAAACGCTGACAATTATTTTGATGTTTGTTGAATTAGAGTAATAGCGTTGATGATTTTGGTAAAGTAGCTTAAACTAGAGCTATCAAAATTTTGTTAAGGCTATGTTTGAATGAGGAGATTTTGAATAAGGAGATGCTTGCTTTCATTAGTGGAGCCGATTTGTTTTGATGTCTGTATGCAATGAATTTTGTGTTGTTTTACTATGCATATAATAAACACTCTAACTACAAATATAGTATGCTCACCAAAAAAACTACAAATATAGTTTATGGCTAATGACATAATGTAAGTATTAAACTAAAGACACTTCATTATAATTGTCTATCAAGTCCAAAGGCAAATTTGGTTGTATTCACTATGACTATATATCATGTTAACATTTATGTCCATACAATATTTGGCGTAAAACTTTGCACATTAAACTCGTACACTTCGACCTAAATTGTACGAGGGTGATGGAGATTTGAATTTTCTTTGTAGTGAAGGAAAGTAAATGTGTTCGTTGAGAAATGGAGTTGTCTTTCAAACAAGACAATGAGATAGAACTGCGATCAACTATACTGTTTGGGTAATGCCGTCGTAATGGGGATATTGGATGTAAGGAATCTTTGCGTAAAAACCAAGCGTACGTGCTGGAATATATAGAACATTGGGGTTGAATTGCAGGGGCGTGTATGATGGCTTGTGCGGCTATGTCTCGAGTAAGAAATATCTGTTGGCATTGACATAAAGATCAGAGGATGAGTTAGAGATCAATCTCTATTGTGGCAACAACGTGCTTCAGCCACCCTTCGTTTAATGGCTTATGGCTAAAACGTGACGGCTACATAACCATGAGTCAATGAATCCTGACGCAATGTCGTGGTCAAAATGATGGTAACTTGTGTTATATTGCTCTTCAATGCCTCTCAATTTCCCTAGCTAACACTTGAATTCAACCATAACCTATAAGGCTGCCACCAGGTTCAAATGTTCAATGCACATTTCAGAGTTCAGACTCCAGACCAATGCATGGCTGAAAGAAAGCCTTGCACTGTTGCACAGTCCGGCCAATAGCCCAATACTAATGCAAGATTAATATCGGATTATCGGGTTAAAACGTCTATAGACTATTAGCGTTCTTTTCTGTTTGCTTTTGGATATCTAGGCTTTTAGTTTACGCCACTCTTAGGAGAACTCCATGACACGACTCCAATGGAGTTGCTAAACAGCATATCACAAATCTAGCTAACATACTCTTTTTCATATGTTGGTCTGAACATTGATATGCATAAGAAGAGGGTAATCAACTTAAGATTGAAATATATCCTATAAATCACGAACTCCAATTTCAATAGTATATTTGAATATAGTTTACTATACTAATATGTCAACATTAAATTGGATGTTTGACATAATAAAGCTTCGTCATATATGTCGGCAAAATATATAATGAACTAGCTTATAATTTATAACTAGTTAGGCTTGTTGAAACTTTATCAAGCGCCATATGCACAAGGAGGTGCATGCTTTCATTAGTCGAGATGTTCTATATTGCCTATTATGCAAATCAGACTGTTTTATTGTTTTCTTTAAAAGAAGAAAACCAAAATCGATTTCATATATTTGGCCAAGTATACTAAGTTAAGTACTCTTAATTTATGTATTTGTCTAACAAGAGAGACTTGATAGCTCGATATAATGGTGTCATTCTCATCTTCTAATCATGAGATATAAGACGTTTTGTGATAAATAATAGTTCAGTCAAGTGTAAAGCCATATAATATCAGTTACATTGACCGTTCACAATGCGTAGACGTTTCTGTTCGTACAACATTTGGCATCAAATTTTCTTTTAGTATGAACATTTGGCATCAATATGTCAACATATGAATGTGCTTTAAACATTCTCGATCTTCTCCGCGGAATTCTTCCCCATGGACAATATCAGGACCAAGTTAAAGTATCTGCATGGCATAAATTTACAGCACAATTTCTAGCGAATATGTTACGCAGCCGTATCTCCCATCACCGTATCAATGTTGCCCCACTCTTTTCTAACAAGGTCCCCTTGTACAAGATCTTATTCTTCCGGGATAAAAAAATATTCACTACAGAATAAATCCAATACCATGCCAGTATGCCACTGCTAAAAAGCACAAGGAGTCCCAGAGAATCTGGGGGGTCTGTAAAGTTTGAAGGGCATATTGACCTACACGAGTTGTCGCGTTTCTGCTTTGTTTGCCATCTTCTTCGTTGGACTGTTTGGTCTTGTAATGTCACGAGTGTTGTTCTGTGGGACACCAAGAATTCAAGATGCCTCGCACTTGTACAATCGGACGCTTGTTGCATCATTTCTCACTTCGAATATCTCTAATCTTGTACAGTACTACAATTGAATATAACTTGTGTACTATATAAATGGTGACTGCATTGCAAATATATGCAATTATTCTCTACACGCTTGTAAGTTGTATGTCATGTTGTATGTCATGATTTAGAATTTACATACTCCGTAGTACACTTCAAAATAACAGTATATATGTTGATACGAGCTAATAAAATGCTCCAAACTTCAACATTGTGCCTACAACTTGGATTTGAAAATAAGTTTACAATGATAGTAAGCCCTACTCTTTTAGACTGATTTTTTTTTTTTTTTAACTTGAACGTGAAGAGTCTTCTTAGAGCACCAAAATACTTTTTGCAATTCAATATATGTAGATCCTCATATTAAAATCAACTTAGTATGAGACTCATCATTTATATGATCATACTGAGTATTTAGTAACTATAACAAACTCATAGTCATAGAAACACAAATTTATACTTAAATAAATATGTCCAAAGATACTTAAATTAACATTTATTGTTGGTATTAGAGCCAACCCAACCCAAACTAATTAAATTTACTTCAAGTAACCTAAATTGAATTAAGCTAAACTATTCCTATAAATTATTCATCCCCAAAACTTTGTCGATTATATAGCTTAAGACATAATCTGGGTCCTTCACTCTTCAACTGGTCCTTCACTCTTCAACTGAAACTCGCTTAACGTAAATAAATCAAACTGCGCTATAGATTAAATTAAATTGAATTGATGTGGACTATAAACGGTATTACTTATTAGCCTTAACTAGACTATGAACTAAACTGACTTGAACGGAACGGGACTCAAGATCACCGAGCTGAATTGAGCTGAAGTCTAAAGGTGATAATGAGCTGAGTCGGCTCGCGAGAAGCTCGAGCTCGACTCGGTCAAAGCTTGATGAAAGTTCGACTTGTGTGAGCTCGACTCGAGTCCTCAACAAGCCAAGGCCTCGGCTCGGCTCGTTAAGCTCGTGAGCAGCTCGAGTTTGAAAAATATTTGAATAATATTGACCTTTATCTAAACAATAAAATCAATATCTAATCTTTTTTTTTTATCGTATTAATGTTTTTGCCAATTCATCATAGATTTTAATTGACATGAAGATAATTGACATTTGAGATGGAAAATCTAATAAATTTCAGTAAAAAAAAAAGACAAATATCACAATTATATATAGGCTCCAGTTGAGCTCGTGTCCGCCTCGAGCTCGTTTAACCTCGCAAGCTTAAACACAAGTTTGGATTTTTCAAGCTCAAGCAAGTTCGAACTCGAGTTTAACTTCATGAGCTCAAGCAATCGGTAAACTAATTTCCGTGGATGTTTATTGAGGTAGGCCAAGTTCAGGCTCGGCTCAGCTCAGCTCAGCTCAGCTCGTTATCAGCCCTACGTATGAGATTTAACTGAACTACTCCGCATAAACTGACTTGAACGGAACTAAACTGAACTGAAGTGAACTGAAAAAAGACAAGATCATAAACCCCTGTGTGAAGACAGAAGCCCTACAAAAGCGGCTTTCTTCTTCTTCTTCTTCCCTGAGAGAGGTAGAAGAAGAAGAAGAAATAAAAGACAAATAAAAAACCCCACTTTAAGAATAACCATCTTTTCCAAAAATAGAAACCCCAATTTCCCTTTTTGTTAAAAAGAGGAGTGTGGTATTATAAAGTTTGCAGAATCGCGTTGATAGACCGTCGCATCTTTGAATCACACAATTTATAAAGTTTGTTGCGTGCTTCATACGGTCTATCTTCGCCATTTTCTGCTTATCCCTTTTTCACTCCTCTTTTATTATAGTATCTTTTTATTTCATTTCATTTTTTAGCTTTTTTTTTTAATTATTATTGTTGTTGTTGTTGTTGTTGTTGTTTTGTTGCAATGGAGGGTGGTAATGGTAATAATAGTGATTTTAGTAACATGGTTGATGGTAGTAATGGTAATGGTAATGGTAATAATAAGGCGCCGAGCTCGTACTGGCTCGACGCCTGTGAGGAGGAGGATGATATCATCCCGTGTGAATTGATTGGGGACTTTGGTAGTGCCCCCGATGTTGAGATTGCCGATAGTTTTTTTGGCGGTATTGATCACATTCTTGATAGTATTAAGAGTGGGGCCGGTTTGCCGGCTACTACTCTTGTTGTTGAGAATAATGATGATAACCATGTTGTTGATACTAGTGTTAGTAATAATGGTAGTGGTAGTGGTAATGGTTTTGATGATGGTAGCTCTAGTGTTGGTGTGAATTGCGGTGTGGAGGTTCGAAATGTAGGTGGTGGTGTTTATAAAATGGAGGTTGATGAGGGTAGAAAGAGTGATCAATGTGTGCAATTGAATGGAGAGGTGAAGGTGGAAGGGGGTGGCGAGGGGGATAAAGAGGAAAGGGACGGGAAAAGGGCGCGTCTTGACAATGGTTATAGGGATGAGAGGGGGTATTCGAGTCGAGGGCAAGGGTGTGGTAGGGATTTAGGGAGTAATGGGAGGAAGAGGTATCGGGATTGGGAGGAAAGCGGGAGGAGGGATAGGGATAGAGATAGAGATTGGGGGAGGGATAGGGAGAGGGATTCGAGTAGTAGGAAACGGGATAGTTACAATGGGAGGAGGGAGAGTAGGGATAGGGATTGGAGAGACCGAGAAGGGAAGGGTTATTGGGAGAGGGAGAAGCTGGGGTCGAAGGATATTGTTTATCGAGTGGGGTCGTATGAAGCCGAAATAAGTAAAGGTGGGAACAAGGTGGAGGCTGAGGCCGATAAGAGCCAAGAGTGCAATGGGAAGAGGGGGAATAATAAAGAGAGGAATTTGGAGGAGCATGCGCGGCATTATCAGTTGGAGGTACTTGAGCAAGCTAAGAAAAGGAATACTATTGCGTTTCTGGAGACTGGAGCGGGCAAAACTCTGATTGCTGTTCTACTAATTAAGAGCATTTCCCAAAGATTGCAACAGCAAGATAAGAAAATGCTCGCCATTTTTTTGGTGCCGAAGGTTCCATTAGTTTATCAGGTTTGAAAACTTGGTCAGTACATGGTTTTAAGCGGATTAAAACTGTGAATGCCAGTGATAGATAAATTGTGTTCGTGTTGAAATTGCAGCAAGCAGAAGTTATACGGGACCAAACTGGTTACAATGTAGGCCATTACTGTGGTGAGATGGGTCAAGATTTCTGGGACATTCGGAGATGGCAGCGTGAGTTTGATAATAAGCAGGTACTGTTGATAATCTTCTTCTGGTTTTATCTTTTGAGAATTAGTTTATTAAAACTGTAGAGGTTAGTATATAGAGAAGCAGGTTGGTGTTCTCTACCGAAAGCCTATTTAATTGTATCTAATACAAAATGTGTTGGCTTGTGCATACTTTGGCTCCATGATCTACTTAGATACGACACTTATCATCATTGTTTAAGGGGGAAATAAAAACACAACAATGGAAGGCATTGACAGACTTTACATCGTTGGCTGTGGACTTCTTGCAATTATTGTGTGGAATTCACAGTTACATTTTAGCTAAATGTTATTATTTGAGACGAGTTGTACCAGTGTCTTGAAACCAGGCCAAGACACTTGCTTGACCCCTATGTGAGTGGCAAACCATATTTACACACCTATTGGATCTTTGGATCTGTACTTGTGTCCAACACTCCTCGAAGAGTCCGACTTATCATGAGAATCCATGGTGGCTACATGTTTTATTTTTTTCTTGTTTGTTGGCATCCTGACAAATGACAATGGTATTGTTATGCTTCTTATTTCACTATCTTGGTACTCTAGTAAGTATTTTTGCAATGTCATTCTTGTGGCTAGTATGAACGCCCCCTCGACCCAGCAGAATTTACACTTTTTTTCGTGCATGTGATTGGTGGCTCGGAAGATGCATGGATGTTTAGAGCATGTGGTTGACTCAGTACTGTTGAATATTGATTATTTGGAAATGGACGTGATCTAGCTAGGCCTGTATGGTAAGCTGGCACTAGGCTGAAGAAACGGTGAGCTTGAATAGCTCTATGGAACACCTTGTGAAATGGGATTGAATTAAATATATTTTTGCTTCCTTACGTCCAATATTACCTCTCCTGGTGCTCTTCTACAAAAATATACAGCTTATGAATTATAGTTGTAAGACTTGTCCTTTCTTTCATCCTTTATATCTTCTCATTGTACATCATTTTCACATGTGCATACAAGTATACAACATATACACTCAAGTGGCTCCTAGCGTATTTTTCCTGTGAAAATTGATTTTAAGCTCTAGCGTATATCATAAACTTATAGTTCAGATTGTGGTAGCTCTTCTTACTTGTACTAACCATCTTTTGCTTGTATAAGAGTATTGGGTGCAAATACTGACCTCGACATGCCTCTCTAGAATTATGCTGTTGGTGCTGTGCTGTTAAATTTCTGTTTTCTTACGGCTTGTAGGTGCACCACAGTAAATAATTGTCAAAAATGCTTACTTTCTGCAGGTTTTGGTTATGACAGCCCAAATTTTGCTGAACATTCTCAGGCATAGTATAATAAAATTGGAATGTATACATCTCCTTATTCTGGATGAGTGTCACCATGCTGTCAAGAAACATCCTTATTCACTGGTGATGTCAGAATTCTATCATACAACTCCAAAGGAGAAAAGACCTACTGTCTTTGGGATGACTGCTTCTCCTGTTAACTTGAAGGGTATGTCCTGTTACACTTTTTCTGTTTGGTTGGTGGTGGATTATGTTTCTCGAGTGAATTTAGTGTTTGAGTTCCATGCCCCTCCTATCTTTGTAAACTTAAATTTTTGATGTATTTGGTCTTAAATGCTAATCATGATTTTTACTTTGGTTAGCTGTATTTCTTTTCTGGTAGTACAGGTGTTTCCAGCCAAGTAGATTGTGCAATCAAGATACGCAATCTTGAGACAAAATTGGATTCTGTTGTGTGTACAATTAAAGACCGTAGGGAGCTGGAGAAACATGTCCCAATGCCATCAGAAACTGTTGTGGAGTATGACAAAGCAGCATCATTGTGGTCTCTTCATGTACAAATTAAACAAATCGAACTAGCAGTTGAAGAAGCTGCTCAAACAAGCTCAAGAAAAAGTAAATGGCAGTTTATGGGAGCTAGAGATGCAGGAGCCAAGGAAGAGTTACGTCAAGTCTATGGTGTCTCTGAAAGAACTGAGAGTGATGGTGCTGCTAATTTGATTCAAAAACTAAGGGCTATTAACTATGCCCTTAGCGAACTTGGACAGTGGTGTGCGTACAAGGTTTTATACATTTCAACCTGTATACATATGCCTTTGATGCTTTTATTCTGGGTTTTACTATGTGATTACTTACGAATGGTCTGATTATGTCACCTACAGGTTGCACAATCTTTCTTAATAGCCTTACAAAATGATGAGAGAGCACACTACCAGCTAGATGTCAAGTTTCAAGAATCCTACTTGAGCAAAGTCGTCGCACTTTTGCAGTGTCAGCTGTCAGAAGGAGCTGCTTCCAACAAGGATGAAAATGGTATGCTAGAAGATGGTGGCTGCTCTCCTGATATAGGCAGTGTTGATGAGATTGAGGAGGGAGAGCTTCCTGATTGTCATGGTGAGTATTGTGATTATAAAGTGCTACCCCTTTTACCCCAACAGTAGCGTCACTATCTGACAAGTGGCAACCAGTGATAAGACAGTGCAATTTTTTTGCTTGACATGATATTATATCAACGGAAAATAATGGTTATACTTTCTTGTGTTACCTGACCCTCTTTTGTGCAAGTGTGTTTGTACGTGCGTGTGCATGCGTGTCAGCTACCTCAGGCCTTGATAGTCACTGGCATAATTCATTTATTTTGCTTGGTAAATCTACATGTGTAGTGGTCTCTGGTGGAGAGCATGTTGATGTGGTTATTGGAGCTGCTGTAGCTGATGGAAAGGTCACCCCTAAGGTGCAGTCGCTGATAAAAGTGCTAATGAAGTACCAGCACACTGATGATTTTCGTGCTATCATCTTTGTTGAGAGAGTTGTGACTGCCTTGGTTCTTCCAAAGGTTCAGTATACCATAAATTTTCTGCTTCAGTATGGTTTTTTAGCTTATTTTACATAATGGTTATATTTTTTCTATAAATGCAGGTTTTTGCTGAGCTTCCATCTTTAGGTTTTATCAAGTGTGCAAGTTTGATCGGGCATAATAATAGTCAGGAAATGCGTACATCACAAATGCAGGATACAATCGCCAAATTCAAGGACGGTCGAGTATGTTATCTTTCTCTTTGGCCACAAATGCGACTTTAATTTGTGGCTCTCTCTCTCTCTCTGAGCTTTTCTTTTTACATATATTTCATATATTCCTGGAGAGGTGTTTTCTGATAGAACGGTGCAAGAATTTTCTGCCTGTGACATTTTATTGAAAACTACCTAGTCCCTAACAAGTTTATACGTTTTTCAGTCTACTTGGCCGCAAGTGTCAAGATTGGACTTGCTGTATCTGGCACGGACTAACTTGGTGTATTGCTTATATGAGTTTGACTGTTATGCATCATGCTGTTGAATGTTCTTTCTTTTTCTATCTAGTAAAAGTTGTGATAAGCAAGGCTTTTTGACTCGTCATGAAGAATTCTGTTTTGCTGCTTCTTTTGTAGGACAGCTTACACGCTGGTCTTTCTTTTTTCCTATTTTTTCGTGTTAGATAGGAGAACTGGTGCAAATATTCATTTTTTGCTAGTATTGGGTAATGGACTCCCTTGAACTCCCCCCCTCCCCAAACAAATAAAAAAAAAAAAAAAGAAAAAAGCTTAAATCTAGTTTGTCCTTGGTATGCATTCTAAGCAATCCTATCTATTGCTGTTATGATTACTTCCAGGTCACTCTGCTTGTTGCTACTAGTGTAGCAGAAGAAGGACTTGATATTCGGCAATGCAACGTGGTTATTCGCTTTGATCTTGCAAAAACTGTTTTGGCCTACATTCAATCTAGGGGTCGTGCGAGAAAGCCAGGTTCAGATTACATCTTGATGGCTGAGAGGTACATATTGGGCTTCGTGATGTTTGAGACAAAATTTGTTGCTTTTTCCTCAGTCATAAGAAACTGGGGAAAGGAAAAATAAATAAAAGAATAGAAAATGAAAGAGAATGACACTAAATTTTTTTTTTTCTTTGGGCAGGGGGAACTTGTCCCATGAAACTTTTTTAAAGAATGCTAGGAATAGTGAAATAACTTTGCGGAGAGAAGCAATTGAGAGGACTGACTTAAGTCATCTTAAGGGTTGTTCAAGATTCTTATCAGCAGATACCGGCGCAGGTTCAGTTTACCAGGTGGCTTCAACTGGTGCTACTGTGAGCTTAAATTCTGCTGTAGGCCTGATCCATTTTTACTGTTCACAGTTACCCAGTGACAGGTGCAAATATGTTATTAGTTTCAATATCTGTTAGGCTTGATCTCCTTCTCTTACAAATTTTCTTGATGTTAAATTGCTCTTTTTATTGTTGCCTTCCTTCATGATCTAGATATTCAATACTCCGGCCAGAATTTATTATGGAGCGGCATGAGAAGCCGGGTGGTTCAATGGAGTATTCTTGCAAGCTTCAACTCCCTTGCAATGCCCCTTTCGAAAAACTCGAGGGTCCAGTATGCAATTCAATGCGCCTCGCGCAACAGGTTTGTTTGACTTTGATGTTCACGTCAATCATTATTTCAAATGATTAACTTAATGATGTCATTTCCGCTTATGCTAAATATGCCTAGCTTTTCTCTTCTGATTCAGGCTGTTTGCCTGGCTGCTTGCAAGAAGCTTCATGAAATGGGGGCATTTACTGACATGCTATTGCCTGACAAGGGAAGTGGTGAAGATGGTGAGAAGAACGAGCCTCATGATGAAGGAGATCCACTTCCAGGAACCGCCAGACACAGAGAGTTCTATCCTGAAGGCGTAGCGTCAGTCCTCCGGGTTAGTTTATTCAGCATAGAGGTTGGAGTATTTTGTCCTGGGATGTCCTAGCAACAATTTGTGCTGTCTTATAGTTTCTCTCGAGGATGCAACGCTCCTCATTCTATCAGCTCTCGACTAGTTAACACAATATGCTACCTTGACCTTGATGTTACGTAACTTTTTGGTTACATGCCCCCCCAGAAGCTCTTATGGTTACGTCGTATTTGGATGCTTAAAAAGTGTCATTATAAGGTTCATAGTATCATATGGTAATTCTTATGTGTTATGTGTCTACTCGACCAAATCTGTCTTCTTGCTTGGTTGTCTTGAAGCCTTTCATGCTGTGTTGTATGCTCATATTTTACCCTTCCCTTTGGAGTGTGACACTTTTGTTTCTGGCTGCGCAGGGGGAATGGATTTTGTCCGGAAGAGATGTTTGTAATGGCTCCAAATCATTTCATCTCTATATGTATTCTGTGAAGTGGGAACACTTAGGATTCTTGAAGGATCCATTTTTGACTCAAGTTTCAGATTTTTCGGTATTTTTTGGCAAGGAGCTGGATGCAGAGGTACCTTCATGAAGCTCTCCTTTTTGTTTTTAGAAATGCTTGTAATTTGAGCTACATTTTATGAATACCATTTTGTTGGAGATCAGGTGTTATCGATGTCGATGGATCTCTTTATCGCTCGAACCATGAAGAGTAAGGCATCTCTTGTCTTTCGGGGTACAGTAAATATCACAGAAAGCCAGGTATGGTATACTTTCTCTGTCGATAAACTTCCTTTCTCTTGGTTTAATATAATATTTGGATAGATGAACATTTATAGTTCGAAGTTGCCTGTGTTTGAAGTAGTTTTTTCTGGCATGCGCAGCTAGCATCTCTGAAGAGTTTCCATGTCAGATTGATGAGCATTGTTCTAGATGTGGATGTTGAACCTTCAACAACTCCATGGGATCCTGCCAAGGCTTATCTGTTTGCCCCTATGGTTGGCGATAAATTTGTTGATCCTTTAAAAGAAATTGACTGGGATCTTATTGAGAATATAATAAAGACAGATGCATGGAACAATCCCGTACAAAGGGCTCGGCCAGATGTTTACTTGGGAACAAATGAGCGGAGTCTAGGTGGGGATAGAAGAGAGTATGGGTTTGGGAAACTGCGTTATGGTATGGCATTTGGACAGAAATCTCATCCTACATATGGTATTAGAGGAGCAGTTGCGCAATATGATGTTGTCAAAGCTGCCGGCTTGGTTCCTGACTGGGATGAAATCTTGCCAAGCAAATTGGAATTAACTAAAGACAAATTGATATTGGCTGATGCCTGCTTTAGTGCGGAAGACTTGGTTGGGAAAATTGTTACTGCAGCTCATTCTGGAAAGAGATTTTATGTGGATTCCGTGTGTTATGATATGACTGCAGATAATTCATTCCCTAGGAAAGAAGGGTATCTTGGTCCTCTGGAGTATAGTTCATATGCAGACTATTATAAACAGAAGTAAGTCCATCATTCCACCATTATTTTCATTTTTCTGTCCCTCTCCCCCCACCCCCCTCTTCCATTTCCATAACCCTTTGATTTCTTCTTTTCTCTTGGAAATGCTGTTAATGTCATGCATTTTGACAGGGATTTTTGGGTCATGAAAATAGTTGTGTTGTTTCTTGTTCCTGTGTCTCAATTATATTGTGTTCATTGTCTGGTGATGCTAATGCGAAAATTTGATTGCTGCATTGTACCTTTAATTGTGCAGCGAGAAGCAAGATTGACTTATCCAATGTAAGGAAGACATGACTACTTCCTAAAAACGATTGGATAAGCTTTTGCTTCCTCCTGCACATTAGAGGGTACATTTGGTGATCTTGTTTTTTTTTCCCCCGCTATTTACAGGTATGGGGTTGAATTGAGTTACAAAAAGCAACCTTTACTTAGAGGTCGTGGTGTTTCATATTGCAAGAATTTACTTTCCCCGAGATTTGAGCATACAGAAGGTATGCCAATCTTCACCCCCCTCTCCTCTCTTTTGTGTTTGTGTCATTAGGAATTAACTGGTTTTTTGTTGTTGTAGAGCCTGAAGGCGAGTCAGAGGAGGCTCTGGACAAAACTTACTATGTATTTTTACCTGCTGAATTATGTTTTGTACATCCGCTTCCTGGGGAGCTTGTTCGAGGTGCCCAAAGACTGCCGTCAGTTATGAGACGTGTGGAAAGCATGTTACTTGCTATCGAACTTAAGAAAATCATCGATTACCCTGTCCCTGCTTCAAAGGTTAATTTTTTTTAGTCAAATATAATAGTCGTCATGTTTTAATAGAAATTTTCACATTTCGTATCGCTATTTTTAACTGAAATGCCAATTTACAGATTTTGGAAGCTTTGACCGCAGCCTCATGTCAAGAAACATTCTGTTATGAAAGAGCAGAGCTTCTCGGAGACGCTTATCTCAAATGGGTGGTTAGTAGATTTCTTTTTCTTAAATATCCCCAAAAGCACGAAGGTCAGCTAACACGAATGAGACAGCAAATGGTAAGCAATCTGGTATTATATCATCATGCACTGGAAAGAGGACTTCAATCTTACATTCAAGCAGATCGATTTGCGCCATCTAGATGGGCTGCCCCTGGTGTTCTTCCAGTTTTTGATGAAGACAGCAAGGAAGAGGAATTATCTTTATTTGACCAGGACAAATCAAATGTAAAAAGAGGTCTTGAAAGTGATGCCAATTATAATGATGATGATGATGAAATGGAAGACGGTGAACTAGAAAGTGATTCTAGCTCTTACAGGGTTCTTTCTAGCAAGACATTGGCTGATGTTGTTGAAGCACTCATTGGGGTTCATTATGTTGAAGGTGGAAAGGGTGCTGCTAACCACTTTATGAAATGGATTGGAATTGATATAGAATTTAATCCTGAAGATATCGAGTCTCCAAAGAGGCCAACCAGTGTTCCTGATAGTGTCCTCAGAAGTGTAGATTTTGATGCATTAGAAGGTGCTCTAAAGATTAAGTTTAGTGATAGGAACCAGTTGGTGGAAGCAATAACTCATGCTTCACGCCCATCTTCAGGAGTTTCATGCTACCAGCGTCTAGAATTTGTAGGTGATGCGGTTTTGGATCATCTTATTACCAGACACCTGTTCTTCAAGTATACTGATCTGCCCCCAGGTCGTCTGACAGATTTGCGCGCGGCAGCTGTTAACAATGAAAACTTTGCCCGGGTTGCTGTGAAACACAAGCTTCATCTGCACCTAAGACATGGGTCATCTGCGCTTGAAAAGCAGGTTTGACTTCTAATTTTTGTTTGGAGTAGTTAGATGATTTTGTCTTGGTTTAACTTTGTAATGTCTTGACAGCCTTGTTCTCAATTCTCATCTTTTTCTCTTGTGGGTTGTGTCTTTGTTTTTCCTTGTTAGATACGGGATTTTGTGAAGGAAGCTCAAGATGAGTTGTCAAAACCTGGGTTTAATTTCTTTGGATTAGGAGATTGCAGGGCCCCAAAAGTTCTTGGTGACATTCTGGAATCAATTGCTGGATCCATTTTCCTTGACAGCGGACTCGACACCTCAGTTGTTTGGAGAGTAAGTTAATTCTCACATTTTCCTTACACTACATGTGTGTGGATCAAATGTCGTTGGAGAATTAGTGTAAAAGTTCTCTTTTGAAATGTTTCTCAGGTTTTTGAGCCATTGTTGCAACCAATGGTTACTCCAGAAACACTCCCAATGCATCCTGTAAGAGAGCTGCAAGAACGATGCCAGCAGCAGGCTGAAGGTCTGGAGTACAAGGCCACTCGAAGTGGGAATTTAGCTACTGTAGAAGTTTATGTTGACGGTCTCCAGATTGGGGTCGCGCAAAATCCACAGAAAAAAATGGCACAGAAATTAGCTGCTAGGAATGCTCTGCTTGCTTTAAAGGAGAAAGAAACTGCTGAAGAGAAGGAAAAAGCTGAGGAGAATGGAAAAAGGAAAAAGAATAATGGACAAACATTCACAAGGCAGACACTAAATGATATTTGCTTACGTAGGAATTGGCCTATGCCGCTGTACAGGTTAGACTTACTGTCATCCAGAATCCTCTTCCCTTCTAGAAACATAAAAAAGAATAGTAGATTAGTTGAGATTCAAGGTTTAGCGTCTGACACCTTGATGTATTTAGGTGTGTGAGTGAAGGCGGTCCTGCACATGCCAAGAAATTTACATTTGCAGTGCGGGTAAACACCACCGATAAGGGTTGGACGGATGAATGCATTGGAGAGCCTATGCCAAGTGTTAAGAAGGCCAAAGACTCTGCTGCGGCGCTTCTGTTAGAGCTTTTAAATAAATGGTACTCATGATTGTGGAAGCTGATTTTGCACCAACAATTGATGGACATGTTTCTTACAGTCTGAGCTGTGGTAACCGTGGCCCAAGAGGGAGTACACATCAATCTTGAGAGTGCAACTGGACTTTGTGTCTACCATGATGCCTACCGTTTGGTTGTTGCCGCCTTTTAAGGATATACTTCTCCTTGATTTGGTGTGTTCCCATTAGGTGAAGTAGGTTTATACGATCTCAGTGAGCTGCAGTACATCTGCAGTTCATAATGAGTGATACAACAAATTCTCTGACAAGTTAATGTAATAGCAGAAATTCGATGTAAATTTTTATCGGAGGGAAGAAATTCGAATGTGTGCTTGAGGCTTCATAATTTTAGGTGGTGTTTGAGCTGTCAATGACTTTACCCCTTTCAATAAAAAAATGAAAACTTGATCCCATGTCCAAGTGAAAGCCTTAGGCTCTATTCTTTTTCACTGAACCATGAAATAAGTTGAACAAAGAAGATGTTTGTAAACTGAAGTAACCAGTTTACTGGAACTGAAATAAGCTCACAGTAGATTGCGATGGAATTGAATAGGATAAGAATAGGGCTTTACTAACAGAATATATTACTGCGTAACCATTATATTTGTTCACCCTAGCTCAAACAACTGGAAATCATTTTTTCGGTTCAATTATCTGGAGGGGAGGAGTAGAGTCAGGTGAACGGGCTAATCATAATCGTCTGGTAATTTACGTTCACCTTTGGTTCTCAGGTGCCCCATGGCGGTAACGTAGGCTTACTTGCCCTGTTACTTTGAAGCTAAGCTTGGTCAACCTGGTCCAGCGTGGTTATCTCTGCCTAAAAACATGCCTCAAAATATTTGACCCGAGTACATGATGGTTCCGTAGGTATCTTCATGACTTCATTCTGTATCTCTGTGTCTTTTACTACATGGAATGTTCCGAGCGCGTTTCTGTTGATTTGTATTTGACATGATCAGGTTATTATTTTCCCTGTCCCTATGTTCACTTCCATTGGGAAAACAAGGATGCCTGACTCAAAAGAAATTTTGCTAATTAGCGTACTTCTATGTTGCATTTTGCTGCACATGGCTCGGGAAAGGCTGTCATACTGTTATCTATTCATGTTAACTATTGAGGCTTTTAGCCATAGTCTAGCGCGGAGCATCAGTTTCATATAGAACAATTCGAGTTCATTCAAGTACTATCTTGCAAATATAGAACATATGTCAAACAAAGTAATTCAAGTCCGTTTCTAAGAATATAGAAATTAAGATTTCAAGTCCATCATCCTGAAAACAATATCCCACAAAGAACATAAATAGAAAGAAAAAACTGTTGTGATCCTTGATCTCTGATATCTTTGGATCTAGACGAGCACATGAACTCCAGTTCTTATACTTTGGCGCGAGAAATTATTTGTTCTTCACCTAAGAAGCTCTTGAATCTAAGTTGGTTGAACTAAACTTTTGCTTAGCCTTGAAAACGACTCATAATTGTCAAAATCATAAGTGCCAATTTGTCAAGAAGATAGCATATTTATGTAGTTGGTCGCCTTTCGTATATAGTCTATCGCCTCAGGGAGTGCAAAATATATTCAGCGTAAAGATCCCTGCTTTCCAGCAACACAATGTATTCAGAAGAATGAGGAAACATGCAGGGAGGAAATAGAGGGAGAGAGAGAGAGATTTGACATTCAGGGTAAAGACATTACATTGAGTGCTTGATAGCGTCAACGGCAACATTCTTAGGCAGAAAGTCATTGACAGCCACTTCCTTGTTCTCATTCTTCTTGTCTATAGATTTTTAGTTAAAGAGGCGAACCATATGAAATAGAGTATCTGTTTAAAGCAGAGAAAATAAGCAATTTTGTGTAATTTAAGGATACAGTCCTCGAAGAAACGTCGAATCTCTTGAAGACGGTGTGGAGGAAGTTCCTTGATGTCCGTGTAAAACATGTACTCAGGATCATCAGCACAGACTGCTATGATCTTATCATCGGCCTCACCCTGCAGCATTTAGGCTATGCTTAGAGAATTGATTGCGATAATAAGTTAATTGTTTCGAGATTTTTACAGATCAATTTTAGTACCTGATCAATCATAGGCATAAGTCCAATGGCCTTGATCCTCAGAAAACAACCAGGGAGGACTGGCTCCTGTTCATAAGTCAAGATCCAGATCAGGTAAGTTTGGCAATGTCCAAATCGCAATGACATGCCTAATTTCATGCTGTCGCTTTGGGTTAGTATTGTTTGTATGATCTAAGAGAATAAATTCACGGCAGTATCAGCAAATAGGAGTATAGTACTACCTGCATGAGGACCAATACATCAAGAGGATCGTTGTCCTCACATAATGTACGAGGGACAAAACCATAGTTGTGAGGGTAGACCACCGACGAGTATAGGATGCGGTCCACCTACAGAAGTATCAGGAACAATCAAATAGATGGGGGATTTATGGTATAATGTATAATGTATTATGCATAGATATTTAAATATCTCGTGCTAATTTAGTCGTAGGTAGGATTGCGTATTTGCGTGTATAGCTTAGTTACCTTTATCAAACCTGTTTTCTTGTCAAGCTCATACTTGACCTTGCTTCCCTTGCTGATCTCAATCACCTGTATCACATAGAACAAACAATGAGTTCACATCGATGTCATATAACTTCAGAAATTTAACAAAATGAAATAATGGTCGTGGTGTAGGACTATTTTTTCAGGAGACTTACACAATTGACAATTTCTGGTGCGTCAGGACCTGCAACCAGAAAATTGGCAGCATTTTGTTATTAGTTTTTACTTCATTTCAGTAGCTTTGTTTCAATACATCAGCAGTACGCATTTGCACTTACCCATCTCAAGATCATGCCATGGATGTGCTGCGACAGCCCTTCTGGATAATGATGAAAGGATCCTCTCGTTCAAACGGGCAGGCCGACGAGGCGAATATGCGGCCATCGTTTCTTCACTTGCACTTGAGTTTTCGTCCATCTCTGATAGGCAATTAATAGTAAGCTTGTTTTATCTTTCATTCATACAGAAAAGAGTGATTTGTTACTTATATGCCCCTTCTGTTTACTTTCTGTTTTGCATATGTTATAAAAGTTACGAGGACATCAAGGCTACACTTTAAGAATGTTGTATATTCATCTGATGTGCAACAATAATAACAATTTAGCGTATACAAGATTGCATAACCAGAGTGCCGTATTGTCACATATATAGACATACCAAACTAAGTCTAGTAAACCAGAGTTCCAACGACAAAGGAAGCATTATGTACCTGAAAACTGAAAAGGAGTAGAATGGAGCAGATGTTAGGAGGATAGAAGAGATGTTGGACGGGGGATTTTATGGGACAAATGAGAGAGAAGCAAGGAATGGTAGTTAGGTGATGGTCAAAGTTGCATTAGAGCTCATCCAATGTGGCTTAGTAGGAGAAATTATAGCCAACAGAAACAAGGTACGTAGTACCTGTTCTCAAACATGAACATGTCAAACCTTTTTGGTATATGCTATGTTTGCTATGGACACATGTTTGCTGAGTGAAATTCTTACAAAATTGTCCTAGTGATATGTTTTGGCCTTTTGGGTATCCACCACAGCTTTAGATCTCGTTTGATCTTTATTTATGGTGAGACACAAGTTTTTAACATGTTTATAAAACATTAGGATGACCCTTTAAATTTTTTAACATAACATCATATTTTTACTTTATTTATGGTGAGACACATGAGTTCCAGTAAATTGTGGTTGCTACGTTTGCTATCAGACCATCTTATACAAGTTTTCATCTATCAAAAAAAAAAAAAAATTATCAAGAAGTTATTTTTTCTCTAAATTCATTGATGATTATACTGATCACTTTGTAAATATAATTATGCATTACTAATGTATTACATAATAATAACACTTGTAAAAAGTTAATTTATATGTATTTTTTCTTTCATGAAAAGTAAAAAAGCAAAATTAAGAGACTATTTTTTAGAAGTCATGTGTAAAAATTTACCAGGATTAAAAGAACAAAGAGATGAATTTATTAGTTATAAGTATTCACTTATACTTGTGATGTTGGATGTTTGATTCTTATATTCGTTTTGTCCTTTTTGAAAATCAAAAAAAGAAAAACAAAAAATATCATTACCAAAATAATTACTGAGAGTAACTACAATCGACAACTCAGTTAGAAATATTGTTCGTAATTAGAAATCAGTAACCACGATCGACAACTCAATTAGTTGCCTCCTAACTTTGGTATTATGTGAGATTGTCACTTCCGAAAATCACATGAATTAGCTGGCAATGCATTTAGAATGGTTGGCAACTATTATAATTGTCGACAATTAACATAAGAAATTAAATATCAGCCATTCATCTATAAGATTTAATCAAAACCATTAGATCATCAAACTATAGTTAGCTTAGTACTATTTTTTATTAAACTCTAAATATTAATTATAATTAAGAAAATTAGTTTAAAT
>CAAKMY010081469.1:0-13886 GCA_901111285.1 Corrigiola litoralis | reverse complement strand
ATAGTAAAGTACATTTCGTAATACACTAATCATAAGAGTTTTTCCATTATCATAAACCATACCATGGAATCAGCTTTGTCGTATAACTAAATACTACGTACAAAGTATATCACTCAATAAAACAATAGTAAAGTACATTTCGTGATACACTAATCACAAGAGTTTTGCCAGTATCATAAACCAGACCATGGAATCAGCTTTGTCCTACTAAATACTTCGTACAAAGTTTATCACTTTCTAAAACAAAAAACATTTGCTCTCTACTGACTTGAGGAAATAATTCCCCAAGTAACTTTGGGAACTACAAAATATATTATTTTAAATGGCCCACTTGCACATCTCCCCACTTTAATTTGAATTTTGAATCAGAAAGTCTATTGTTTTCATTCAAATTCAAACGAAATGTAGAGAGAGAGCTAGAACATTGATGACGCATGAGACCCGCTGCACTTGGTGACGTGTCAGTTTCCCGTAGCTCGTGTTTCTTATCCAAAGATACACGGCCTGTATCTGTAGCCTTTTCGGTCACAAATGTCTGTCAGTGTTTTCACCCATACAGACCAAAAACACAAACCTCAAGGTTATTTAAAAATGTCGAAATATATGTGACATATTAAAAGAAAAAGTCGAAACCTCATGATAACAAAAGATAATATCCCTAAAAACTACCACAAATAACTAGTGTACCAAATATTAGTATATCAAAAATTAAAATTACTCTCAAAAAAAATTTAATAAATTAAAACCAGCCTAGTTTTCCAACCAAAACAAAAAAATTGCCACAAATTGCTAAAAACAGCACACACACAGAGAGAGCCACACACAGACTATGGTATGTTGAAAACATTCCAACTTAGTCTTCTCCCAGTACAAATATCCAACGGCAGAAAATCCATCACTCAGAACAGAAACCCCATCTAAACCGTGAGATCAAACTCAAGGGTTTTAGAGTCCTTGAAACACTGTTCCTTTGTCAAACTCAAAAGTCTTCCCATCTAACAACACACTTATATAACCTCCAACTCTTCACTTGTGTCCCCCCCTCTTTTGCTTCCCCTCTTGTTGCAGAACCACTTTGACATCTCCCCAAAAAGTGGTTTCCCCAACAACTGGGAACTACAAACTCATCTCTTCTTTTCTGTCTTCTGTTTTATTGGATCAGGTCCGTTTCTTTCTCTTATTATTTCACTGCTTAATTATTATTTGCTTAGGATTTTTTTTTTTGTGATCTTGAAATTTTGTTGTTTTTACTAACTTTTTTTTACTGACCTTTGTTGTAAATTAGTTACCAAGTTATGAACTTTAGTCAAAACCCATGTTTATAATCTCAAAACTTTGGTCAAGTCTCAACTTTTTTGCTCTAGTATTAACCAATTATGGACTTTAGTCAAAACCCATGATTTTAACCTCAAAAGCTTTGTTAGAGCCTACCACTTTTTTGTACTGAATTTAAACAAGTTATGAAATTTGGTCAAACCCATGTTGATCTCAGAACTGAACTTAGTTAAAGTGTCCTACTTTTCTGCTGAATTTTGTTAGTGGTAAATTTTAGCTAAGATGTACTTTTTTTATGGCAAAGTTCTCAACTTTAGTTAATCACATAATTTTTATTGATCTCATAAGTTATAATGCTTAAGATTCGTATATTTTCCTGATTATTTGTGAGTGGAGGATAATTGGGTTTAATTTGATACCAAAGCTGTCTTATATTTTCCACCTTTTTGGTGGATTTTACTTAGTTAAATTAAGCCAAGCTGGAAAATCAAATTTTTTTTTGACCAAGTAACGAACTTTAGTCAAAATACCATACATTTTGTATTTATTTATCTTAATATGGTTTTGATGAGATTCCAGATAAATCTTATGGATTGTGATGTGTGTGCTGTCATGTTCAATTTCCTTGTAAGCGAAGTATTGATTTTTCTTTTTTTTGTAGAAATTTCAAAGTGATTGCACTTAATGATTTTGTCCTTTTCATTTGAGCAATTTTGTGCAATATAAAATCTCACATCACTTTCAAAAGAAAGAATCTTTTTCCTTTCCTTTGGTTAGTGGCTCAGAATCAATCCCCTCTTATTGCCTTGCACTAACTTGTTGTATAGTCTTTGTGGTTGTACTTGGCATTTTTATAATGATGGCGATATTTCTATATAGCAGATATTTATTCTTCTATTGTTTTGTTTGCATCCTCTCATGTGTCTTATGTGCGAAAGGATGTAGTACTTAGGAAAGAACAGACAGTCTTGTATGAGACCGTCTATTTTTGAGTTAAAATTAGACTGGCTTAAAGTGTTCACTTTTGTCATATTGTTACTTAACAGTGACCCTGTAACCGAATGCGTGACCACGTCTAATTTTAGACCCTCTTTATATAATTTACGAGGAACAAAAGGGTTCTTCTGTATTTTGCCTTCAGTAATACTTAGTTATTAGTTGGGTAATTCTCCATTGCTGCTGATTTGGTAATTTTGATTATCTTTGGTGATATAGGTGATCCTTGAAGGAAGGAAGAATGGTTTGTGAAAAGCCTGTTGAGCAATGTATCCTTTTTGGCACTGTGACATCTTCATATCGTATTTCTTAGTTACTTTATTTTTTTCTTTTTGGAGGGTGTATTAGTGATCGGAGTATGGTTCTCGTTGTTAGCCTTTTGTGTTCAGTTCTAGTGCAAACCTTGCCTTTCTTGACTCTGAAATCCAGCTAACGGGGTTGATTCTGGTTTGGTCCTTCCCAATTCAGCAGAACAGGCTATGGTATGTCAATTTGTTTCCAAAGTTCACGCAAAATCTATTTCAGATGCTTTTATGTTAATCATCTCATATCTTGCCTCGAAGGTTACTTGGGTTGGCTATATTTGAATGTGTTCATTACTGGGGTCATAGAGTTTAGATTGAAGAAGTAGAACAGGAGCAGCTTGATTTAGCTTACATTTCCACACTGATGTGCCAACTCTGTGCTATTGGATTACGTGTTTAGTTAGTGACTTTTAAGTAGCTATTGAGATAAAACTAACCAGGCATTGTTTTTACTTCTCTAAAGGCTGCACCTGAAAATGGCAATCATTCTGCTTCCGCAACATCCACTCAGAGTGCAGTCTCCAGCAGCAAAGGTGAGACTGCACACGTGTCAGCTGCAGGGCAAGATGTTTATAATCCACCTTCTAGCTATTACAATTATTATTACCCAGGTTAGATTCCAGGAATTCACTCCCTTTATATGTCTTTGTCTCTGTTTCTTGTCTTTTATGTTTATCTCCTTGCGAAAATGCTCGTAAAGGACAGTTAGTAGTTGTGTAAGTTGAACTTTATTTTACATTATGTTATGGCTAGTATGTTAGGCACCATTATAACAGCCCAAGGTCAGATGCATGCTTTTAGTAAGTAAAGTTAGCTTACATGTCAATCCTTTTTATTTGGGAAAACCTCACGGTTTGCAGAATCATGAGAAGAGGCCAACATAGCCTTTTCTTCTTTGCTAGAACTCTTTATATCTGAGGTTCATATGTAAAAAAATTCTACAGTTTAGGAGTTGCTGATAGTAGATGTTACTTTAGTTTGTGTTGTTAATCATTGGTGGTGAACCTGGTATCGTTATGATGGTTATGGTGATAGAGGGAACTGCTAAGCATCTATAGCCATATTTAGTGTAGATTTTCAATGTTACCAGCTAAAATGATACTCCCTCCGTTTTTACCAATTCTTTACATTTGCTTTTTGGCACTATTTGGGATCATATTTTGACCATTAATAACTCAAAATGTAAAATTAAAAAAAAAATAAAAATACAACCATATAAAAGTATTCTCAATTATAAATCAAACCATTATAAATTTAAATTTTTATCAATTTCATATTTTGAGTTATTAATGGTCAAATTATGACCTCGGCAAGTGTGAAAAAGCAAATGTAAAGAATTGGTGAAAATGGAGGGATTAGTTGTCAAGTTATCTATTTTTAAAGTCCTATTTTCCAGGGGTAGAAAAGGTTAGGGTGTGGCAAAGGGCCTGATGGCCTTTCTCTTTCAAATGTGAGAAAAAACATAACCCGAATATGGAGCTTCTAGGGTCAGCTGCACTCTCTCTGCAGTCCACACCCTGAAAGACATCCTCAGTACCCCCCCCCCCCCCTCAACTATTTACCCCTTTTCTTTGTATTTTATTTTACTATTGCTTGTCTAGAGAATATAAGTGAATGACATGGTTATAAGCTGCTAGTTTAGAGATTTTAGAACTTTAGAAAGTAACATATTTGTAGGAAAGGAGGAAGCACTGCTGCACAGGAGTTCCACTGTTTGTGATCTTGGTAATTGGGGTGGTGAAGATGTAAGGCAAAATCATTTTTTTTAAGTAGGAGGTTTTCCTAACAATCTGACATGATCTTAAAGAAAGTGTAGAAGAATAAAAGACCATGTAGCCCTAGAAGCGCCAGAAGAGAAAGGTGGGCATATGGAAATGAGTTTGAATCAGCCGTAAACCATCTGAACGAGAACTTGCAAGTTAATTGGTCTAATAGCTATTAGGAGTATTAATAGCGAAGTAGACCTTTGGCTGTAGGATAGTATCATAGTATGTATGAGACTGTTAAGTCTGAGGACAAGATCTTTCAATGCTGGTAACTTTAGTGGAAGGAAGAGTTTCTTGTTCTAGAGACACTCAGATTATGTATGAGAAGGTGGGTCTGACTCACAAATATACCCTGTTGGTTTGGTTGATAATGCACTTTCTATGTATAATAGTAATAGCAGGTTTCCAATAACAAAGGTCTCACCTATGACAACATGCTGATATAATCCTTAGTTGCGGTAGGGAATTTTTAGAGCCTTGCTGCTTAATTAACCGCAAAGAGTCTGTTTCCTCTGGAGAGCCTTGATGCAGAAAACAGTGGATTTAGCTATTGCTTCACTGAATTAGTAAGTTAAAGACATTTTAATGAGGCTTTCATAGATGTGCAATAAGTACCTTTTCAACTTTGTTGGAATGAAAAAAGGAAAGGATCCAAAGTTCTAGTTCAGCATTCTATCTGATGATGCAATCCACTTAATTAACATCTAATGCTCTTTGTAATAGTCGCCATTACTAGCTGAGCAATTATGTTGGCAATCACTTTCTATGTGTTAATTAACATCTTGCTCCATCAGTCCGCTTACATGGGTTACTGCGGAGCCTGAATTATTGCCTGACCATTTTCAGTCCTTATTTTACAGGTTACAATGGAACATTTGGTCAATCGAATGATGGGAGAGACCATACTTCTATGGTATACTACTATACCTGAATTTATATAAATGAGTTGATGTTTTGAGCCATTATTATTCAATGTGTCATTCTGCTTATAGATATGATGCTAATTTCTTATGTAGCTTTCTTTTGCAATGCAGGGTGCACAAGCAGATCACAATTCAATAGCTTATTACATGCCTGGGTATAATCCTTATGCTGCTGGGACCTTTGTTGGTGCTGATGGGCATTGTGTTAGTCAGCCATATTATACATCATCAGGGTATCTTCAAACTCCTGTCACTTACGGGGCAGAAGCTCTCCCGTGTTATACGTGGGATCCGAATTCTCCTGGGAATCACTCAAATGGATCAAACACTGTTCCGGAGACTGTGAATTCTAGCGTTCCACATGCTCGCCCAGCAAGGTCAAATGGCATTAAACCTTCAAAATTGTACAACTTTGCAAACAGCAATATATCAGCAATAGCTTCGAAGCCGAAGTCACACCCGTCTGTTGCTGCATCTAATGTTTCTCAGCCCAAGTTTTACACACAAGCATTCAAGCCACTGAATAAGGTGCGTGCATAAACTTTCCTTTCGAAACTCAGAATCTTATGACAGCAGACTTTGGTTTTGTAGTCTCTATACTCTGGCATTTGCACTACATACACATCAGCAATATTGCAATGACTTCTGCTTCCTAGTTAACCGTTAATCTTAGTAATTGTTTAGATATTTAAGATAAATTGACAGTTGAAGTCTACCCATCTACCATAGATGGGAGGCTATTCAATTGTTGCAGACAGTTGAATTCTGACCTTGAAAAATATGGGCGACCTATATCATGATTTGTGAAGTAGTTCGGGAAAATGCCCTCTTGGTATTTTGTTTAAGCAACTTGTTACTTGGAATCTTTGATATATGTTTGTCTAATTTCATATTTATCTGCTAGATTATGACCGTCACTTAAAGTTGACTAGCTAAACAAAGTGTATTTGTATGCATCAGCTTATCCAGCATTTATATGCTGTAGTTGTTGGGCATCTGCTGCCGTCTGTTTGTCTATCTAAATTAGAACAGGAAGCCTGAAGTTGAGAACGTACTGAATGCTTTGGAATCCCCTTCAAAGCCCTTCTTTCACCATGAGCTAAACACTTCACTCAGGCTTTTTGGCAATGAGTTAAAAAAATTTTGCCAGCAGATTTATTGTTTAGTTGATCTTGTTAGGTATATCAAGAATAATGATTGCTCAATTGGTTTTTCATCTGGTACACGCTGACACCTAGTATTTCGCCTTGATTGGTGTTCCTTTTTCACCTTCCTTCTAGTCATAGCTAAGCTTGTTTAAGAAAAATGTGCATAGTGGAAATCTGACTTTCCTTCCCTCTTAACTGCCCCCCTCAGCCCGCCCCCTAAAAAAAGAAGTTTGTGATTGTCGCTTTTTTTCCTGGTGTCTACTTCAGCATGATTCATCCTATGCTGCAGCTGAATCTGCATTTTTTTTAATGCTTACTCAGTCAGGTACATATTATCAGCCAGATGGTTTTGCAAATGTCTACCGTCCTGCTGGGAACAACCAGACGTCATCTTTCCAGAGACGCAACATGTTTGGAAATAATGGTGCCATGAGCTTCAGGCCAAATGTTAGAACATGGAATGTTAATGATAAGTTTAGGCCCAACGGAAAAGGCGGTTTTGAGATGTCAGCTGAGGTCACATGTGGTCCGAGAGGCCACAAAAGAAGTGATTCTGATTCATCTGAAAAGGAACCACAAGTATCATGTTTGACTGTTAAAAAGGATAAATACAACATGGCAGAGTTTCAAACAGAGTATGAATCTGCAAAATTCTATGTCATCAAATCGTATAGTGAAGATGATGTTCACAAGTGCCTTAAGTATGATGTTTGGTCAAGCACTGCAAATGGGAATAAGAAGCTGGATGCAGCGTTTCATGATGCAGAAGTGAAATCCAACGAAACTGGCACCAAGTGTCCAATATTCCTTTTCTTTTCGGTGAGTACTCTACACACTTCTGGTGAAGGACTGAAGGGTTTACTGTTATTTGAATCATTGGAGATTGTTGCCTGATTATTGTATAGACGTGTCACCAGGACAGCAACTAATGTAGGTTTATTAATTCTTTAAAATAGATGCTTAATGGACAGTTTGTGTAAATAGAAAATACATCAAACCATCACCATTCACCACCCAGCTTGGATCCCGTCGTTTGTGTAACTAGAAACTAAGTTTGTTGTGAAGCTAGATGGCAGTTCCAGTGGCTTTAAACCAAGTGACGGGTTGAGATTGCTGTGAAGTTGAGAGCTGAATTTTTATATTACAGGTTAATGGAAGTGGCCAATTTGTTGGAGTGGCAGAGATGATAGGCAAAGTTGATTTCAACAAGACTATGGATTTCTGGCAGCTTGATAAATGGAGTGGATTTTTCCCTGTGCAATGGCATTTAGTGAAAGATATCCCTAACACTCAGCTGAGACATATCGTTCTTGAAAGCAATGAGAACAGGCCTGTCACTTACACGCGGGATACACAGGAGGTAAAATTTTAGTTCTTCATTTGTGGCATTGGCATCTAGTGTTGCTTGGACTTCTGATAGTAGAAGTGGTTGCATTTGACTATGTCAGACAATCTGCAACTCTGCATAGGTTAGACTTTACATTGTGGAGTTCTGTCAAAATTTTCTTGTTTGTAACTTTTTGTTTTTTCCCCTACCCCTTTATGTGCCTTATGATAGAAGTACAAATCCACATCCTAGGTACTTGATTATGGATTCAACGGTATGATCTAGATGGGTCTTCGTTTGATTTCAGAAAAGTTTAGTAAAGCTTCCAACAGTTCAGCTAAGTATTCAAAAGTTTGTATAAACTTCTTTATAGAAGTTAAAGGGAGTTCCCCAAGTCCATGAAAGTTCCCATGTAGAGAACACACAGGATGGAGATGTGTTTTTACTTGTAATTATATAACAACTGGCATATATGCTTTGGCAACTGTATAAGAATGACATTGTATATACTTGCTATCTTCTAGTGCTCTGTTGATATATCTCGTCTTTCTGTTTTCCTTTTCCTGGGATCCTTGTTCAATACTCTACTGGTAAATTTGTATGGACTACTGATTTTTTTAATTAAGAGATCTTCCCGATTCGTCTTGTGAGGCCCTTTGAGAATTGCAGCATCGCACTACTTATTGTTTGATGATCTAGGGGTAATTCATCTCGAGATAATGACCTTTAATCAGCAGATCAGATTTTTTTTTTCTGGGAGGGAGACTGGAATGACTTGTTTTTCGTTGATCTTTGATCTATGTATTAAGCTGCTTTACTACTAGGAAAGTCTCGTGATTTTGTGTCGTGGTAAAGAGCCTGTGTCTTTTCATCTATGTGGTGTGGGTGCTCTTAATTTATTGGTTCTTACGGTTGTGTAGATTGGGCTGAAGCAAGGATTGGAAATGCTGAAGATTTTCAAGAATTATGTACCAAAGACATCTCCACAGACATCTCTGTTAGATGACTTTGACTTCTATGAAAACCGAGAGAAGGCCCTTCTAACTAAAAGGAGTAGCAAGTCTGGTGCTCATCAGACAGAAGTATTTGCCAATGGAGACCTTTCAGTAAGTCTACCTTTTATTATCTTCAGTTGCATTCTTGTTTTCGGTTCTGTTGTCTAATAGGTTTATACGGGTGGGGGTGACTGATGGGAACATTCTTTTTCATTTAGCTTCAATGTGGGTTGTTTATTGAATTGATAAAGGAGACAAGGGTTGATTATGAATTTATGATGCATATCATATATGTAGTACGGAGCAGCTGAGCCACCACTAAACCCCTTGGGGGAGGGGTTCTAGTTGTCTGATTTGCTTCTAAATTTTCTTTGTATTAATTGTGAACACTTACAAGAGTGTGTGGATATGCAATCGAGAGGGAAAGGGAGAGGAGGGCAGGAGAGAGAAAAAATCATCATTTGGATTAGAAGGGGAGTGGGAGGAGGAGAGAGAATTCATGAGAAGGTGGGTTCTTGAAAGGGAAGCAGACAGAAATACTTCCAAATCTCTCCAAATTAGAGGGGAATTAGTTTGTTCTTGGAAGAGGGAAATTATATCCCCTCTTCTCTCTCCTCTCCCCTTCCCTTCCCCACTTCCATTTATTCAAAGAAAGGATTTTAGTCTCCTCCTTCCCCCTCCACTCCCTTTCCTTCCATTTCTCTCTTTCCAAACACACTTTTGAGGGGAAAGGAGAGAGAAATCCTTCCGAATCTCTCCAGTTTGGAGGGGATTTGGTTTGGTCTTGGAGGAGGCAAATTGAATACCCTTTCCCTTCCCCACCCATTAGCTATCCAAAGGAAGGGTTTGCGCCCTTCCCTCCCCTCCCCTCCATTTCCTTTCATCCAAAGTCCAAACAGTGTGTATGGATAGAGAGAAATGGAGGGAATAGGAGGAGAGGGGAAAAGAGGGATCTCAAATTCTTTGTTTGGATAACAATGGGGGTGGGGAAGGGGAGGGGATTGAAATTCCCTCCTCATGAACAAACCAAATCTCCTCAAAATTGAAGAGATTTGGAAGGAAAACACTCTCCTTCCTCTTTCAAATACCTTCCTCTTCCCTCCTTTTCCAAATGCTACAATTTTCTATCTCCTACCCTTCCCTTTTCTCTCCAATTTGTATATCCGAACACACTGTCAGTGTAGGAAAGAAAAACTTGGGAGGGAAATGAGTGTTATAGGCTATGTTTACTTGTGATGTGCATACTAACAAATTCGATAACTTTGGTTCTTGGCATGCTAACGTTCATAACTCCATGGTCACTATGTAAAGTTTGAATGGTGTGTTGGTCACAATATGGAAAAGTAAACAGAAGCTGACCATGTAGAATCACCCAATATTCAAGTTTGTATGGATGCTTAATACATAGAAAAGGACTTTAAGGAACTTCAAGGAAAAACTTCTCATAACTGATATGGGTTTTAAAATTTGAGAATTAGTGGTACATTTTGTGCTTTTCTCCCCCATATTCAAGTATTGGAGGGTAGTTCTTTGTCAATGAAGAGAAAATATATTGATAGTTTCTTAATTATAATTTCCAGAATAGAGAGTGGCTGTTTTTAAATTTTCGTAGTGTGCTGTCAGCTCAAATTTTCTGACGTTTCACACTTCTTTCTTATTGGTTCTTTTTATTTTCGAACTTGCTTTGTCAAGCCATCTGTGTTTGGCTATGTCCATGCCACATTGCTATGTATTTGAATGCAAATTAGAGAAGTACATCAGTCCCACACAAATGCAAATCAGATTCTTGCACCCCTTGGCCCTCCTGTCCACAGAAAAATGTAAGAGAATAATTTAGCTTCCGGTTGCCACTTTGCTAGTTTACCAAAACATTTTTAAGCAGTAAACAACCAGATCTTCATATTCTGATACATTAAGAATTGTGTGGTCTAAACTGTTATGGATCCAAACTTCTGCCAACTTGCTGGACATTGCACATCCGTACTCGCAATATGGGGGGATGAAAGGAAGAACTAAAACTACTTTGTTTCTTCATGAGATTTGTATTTGTACAGTTTGAGTTAAGCTTCCTGTTTGGTTATACTTCCAAGTGAAAGTCTCTCTGACCAAAGTCTATTTCATTGTCTCAGAAGCAGTCGAAGACTGAAGCTACAAGTGGAGAAGGATTGAGCAAGTCCCAAAATAGCTCTGTAACCTCTGTTGCAGCCCTTGTCAACCTCACCGATAATCTATCCCTGGATTCCAATCCCAAAATAGCATTATAGTAAAGTTAAAGACTGACATTTTGATTTGAGTAGGGTTTCCGAGAGTAGTTTTGCTTTGTCGTTCCTTGTTTTTCCTTTTGATGTTTCCATTTCCTTTTTTTATTTTTTTAAAGCCATTTCCTTGTTTTCTTGAGTTGATAGGTCACAGGTTTACTTTTTTCCCTGAAAATGCTGCTTTTACCATTCAGAATATCTACATTGTATCAAAGTACAATGTCTTACAGTTGGTACTATCTTATTTACCCTTTTGTTTCACTTACGACTTTGGCAATTGCCCGAACTTTTAAATGTAGTGCTTCAAATTTGTGCGTCCGAAGTAGATCAAAATTCTTTACAGAACTTTAGGTCCTAAAATCATATGCTTTTCGGCATCTATACCTTTCCTAAAATATGAATTAAGGGAAAATATTGTTCGTCTTCTACAATAATGCATTTTTTTGTCTTTAGTGTCTCTATTTCGCTAGGCTTTTTCTCTTAGCTAGCCCCACTTGCGTGATAGTTTTTTATCACCTTTTTATACAGCCTTTTTTTTATCAGTTTCGTAAGATTTGTGGATTGGGCCTCTTTTCTATCAAGCTTTATGGAGGTCATATTCCTTGATTAGATCGGCCATATTGCAGTCCCAAAATTTTTTAAGAACTAATTAATTAGGTCACAAATGAGAGTCTCAACATTGGAGATTTGGGTTATGCTATAAATTTTGTTAGTGGGAGTTTTAATTGGGATACCTGACCTTTCACAAAATTACATGTGGTACACATACTTTAAAGCATATGCACCAAGTATTATTGAGGGTCACTTGGCAATTAGCTTAACAAATTTTCCAAAAAAACATTTGTTTCTATTATTTATAGTGTGCTTGGTACCCTCAAAAACTCAAACTAGTCGCACATCATTTTCAAACTAGTGAAACATGGTACCCTTAAGTTATCCGTATAACATATTGATAAACACAAAAGGCCATAATGCTCAACAAGTCAGCGTATAATATGCTTTAAGAACTCTATTTTTTAGATGACGTGGAAACCCGCAACTGCTACCATTTAGGTGTGCATTGAGTAAATAACCGCCCTATGACCCTAGTCGGCAAAAGGCCACAAAGAGTTTAGCCTGACCGGATCGACCTAGGAGGCCAGAGGGAGGGGGGGGGGGGTTTGTCACCCTAGGCCTCGAGGAGCCCACTACCTTTGCTCTTACCCAGGCCCATTAAGGACACAGAGAAACCATCAAGGTGTTTATAGTCTGTCTTTGTACTTGAGACCTAGAAGATATAAGGGAAATCTCTTCACCAACTGAACCACCCAACTTGGGTAAAACCTCTATTTTTTTTCCTAATCATAAGTGTTTTTCCTTGAGCTAACACAAAATGGAGTTCATTGTGGGTTTTTTTTAGTTAATCATAGATCAACATATGAGCTTGTTTTTTTCTCTTTCTTTTTTTCTAGTCATTTGTAGATTTATACATGAGATTTGATTTAAACTAGTTTTGAGTGTTGTTGCTTAACATATGTACTTTTTGAGTTGCGGATTTTGTTAAATCATTTATTTCATGCATTACATGTAACTACTGTAAACATTAAGTATGCAACTATTTTAAAATATGAAGGTACATGTGTAAAACAATTTGAACTATGTAAAGCGGTTTCAAATCACAAATTCGGAATCAATATTAGTTTGGGTACCGAAACCAACACTTTAAAAGGTATAGAATAAAAAAGAACTCCTCAAAGATTTGATGGTTTTTGTTAGGGGTGTAAATCGGTCGGTTTGGTTTGAACTTTTCCAAGTCCAGATCCATACCGAAATATTTCGGACTTGGTTTTTTGAGTCCGAAACCAAACCGAATTAGTTTGAGTCCAAAGTCCGAACTTTTATTATTAAATTTTTTTTTTTAGAAAACATGGACCATATTTAACTCTGTTTTACAATAAAGATTAGAAAAATAAAAATTAATTGTCGTTGCGATAAAAGAGTATA
This sequence comes from Corrigiola litoralis, assembly GCA_901111285.1. Lineage (NCBI taxonomy): Eukaryota > Viridiplantae > Streptophyta > Magnoliopsida > Caryophyllales > Caryophyllaceae > Corrigiola > Corrigiola litoralis. The sequence goes on along the minus strand of CAAKMY010081469.1, from coordinate 910 downwards.
AATAATACAATATTGATACGTACTAGTTACATATGTACTAGTACGTTTAAAAATGTTTTAAATAAGTTTCATAAGTTCCACAATACAATATTAGTATACTTATGATGACAAAAGATTCTTTAAGTTTGAGTTGTGTAATGTACTAATGTTTGAGTTGCTTCGGCCTTAACTGCGACCTGTGGAAGTTTACTACTAGAGTTTTTTTATCAAGGGGCAAAGGTTGACAAGTGTCAAATTTAAAGTGGGAAAAATCTGCCAACAAGATTTAAGAAAGTTTTACTTATTTTGGTTTTTTATTCGAAATGTAGTTCGGACTTCAGACTCCAAATCCTCAAGTCCAAATCCAAACCGAAATATTTCGGACTTGAGTTTTTGAGTCCGAAACCAAATCGAACTTGGAAAAGTCCAAACCAAATAGCTAATTCGGTTTGAATCTGTTCGGACTTTGGACTTAGTCTAAATAACTTTCACCCCTAGTTTTTGTAGTTTAAGATTTGTATATAATATGGGTTTAATTTTATAGTTTACAACTGATCTCGACACTAATAAGATTATATGGTATACATTAAGGAAAATCAATCTTATTTACATATTTTCTTATATGGGGCATATATAGAAATACAATAATTATAAGAGGGAATGAACATCCAAACATGTAATTAAAATGTTTACAACATCTCAATTCTAAGCCAACAGCTCATTGACAATCAAACTTATATTTTAGTAAGAAACAAGCTACGTACCTAAAATAGTGGTGAAACAAGCCACTACCTAGTGTTGCTTACCCCTAGATCCAAAACAGTTACATTGAAGTCGAGGAAAGAAGAGGGATGAATTTAATTCCCTTTGTTGGAATAAAGAATAGGTTAAATTAACAAAAATAACCCTTATTATGGCCGATCAAACAAAA